>CAXKVY010004004.1:0-21318 GCA_964058915.1 Tetropium fuscum | reverse complement strand
TTAGTTCTATATTAGGAATTCAGGACCATACATATTTAATTTAATCTTAAAGTCCCTTGGCGCGTTACCTTCGTATATTATTCGGGATGTTAATCATCTAACGTATCTATCTGAAGCCTAAGTTACAGTCCAAATTATATAATCCTGGGCAGTTCAAAGTAAAACATTTAACCTGGGCAGCGATTGAGGGTTCTGTACTTGTAAATTCAAGTTTTCTTGAAATAGCTCACTTCTAGTCTTGTTAGAGCATTGAATGACGATGCTACATCTTAAAGCCCTTTGCAAATCAAGCCATTTATAAATAATGTAACTAGAGCTATGTAATTGGAATATGAACAAAAAAGCCTGTAATCGTATTATTTTGTAAAAGTGCTCCGTGTTTTATACTTTAAAATTGTCTCAAGTTCTACCAGAGTACTTAAAGCCTTGCATTAGGCTATCAGTGGCTAAAGGTACGTCCATAATTATACTTTTGTAATTCCAGAGTAATATCGTAGGCCGATGAACCTGTTGGGCCTTCCCCTAGATGCTCATATTAAGATACCCTGTGGATGTACGGAAATAATAACCAATTCACAACCAATTCCATAATACGTTCATAATTCATAGTAACATACTCAATGGAAACATCGTCTTCGAACGGTAAATTAACCTTATCGTTCTTAATACTTAATATATTATAAATAACGATAATGCGACCAACACTGATTAATCCAGGCTATGGGGGTTTTTAGATCGCAAAAGATCGGAAAAAAATTAAATTTGGTGGGTAGGTAGACATAGGTCTCCTGAAACTGGGGCGCTTCCCGTGAACTAGCGCCGTTGTTGTAAGTGCTATATCGAGAGAAAGTTCAAATAAAATATATATAGAACCAAAAAGGTGCATAATTTTCGAAATGGAACGAAAGCTATTGGTTGTAAACGAAATATGAATAGGCCAGAACAGGTGTTTGAGTCTTATCTAAATAGCACCAACGACAACGGCGCTATTTTCCTAAAAGTCCCGAAACGCAGAGTTTTCATTCCCTTCCCCCTTCCCTCAGGTGTGGCACAGGTAACACAGCTATTGGTAAGCGATACCCTACGCTTACCAATAGCGTGCCACCTCCTCCCCAGTACTTAAATTTTAGGCGGTCCCCTTGCACCAGCGTAGCATCAGCGGAGATATAGCTTCTCTGTCTAGCTTCTTTAAAACAGCTTGATTCTCGTCTAATACATTATAAACGCTACATATATTTGTGGTCTGTCCAGCCCGGTACGAATACTCATATTTTTCTATGTATCATTTCTGACTTGGGTAAATACTTCGCGTATACACATGAATTATTATTATTATCATTATTTCGTCGTCCATTTTCTGGTCAGGCCTTCTCAAGCCCCCGACTCCATTGAGGAGACGTGCCGGTAGCGTTAACCAGTGACCACTCTTCACGGCCGTGAAGTGAGAGGTCACTGGGTCCTCTCATCATGTGCCCTGAGCAGACGGAATGATGCGAGGATGACAACCTTCTGCATACTGTCAGCTGAGTGTTATGTCGCTTGACGGCAAGCAGGAATGATCTTGAGATTAGAGACCAGTGTGTCTCTCGTACCCCCGAGAAAGCCCATCACCAAAACCACAGCCCTAACAGAATGACCTGGAGGAAGCCTGCGGAGTTCGAAGAGAAGATCTCGATATTTAGTCCGTTTTTCCCCCTCTTTTAAGACGATGTTCGTCTCGGCTGGAGCCGAAAATTCTATAACGAACATCGTCATAATTTGATGGTCGAGGAGTACTATGGCAGGCTTATTGGCGCGTATGAGCTTGACGGTGGGGAATGATTAGTTCCAATAGAATCGGCACCGTTCATTATCTACAACAGACTCAATATCCCCCGGAGCATAAGGCAGAACCGATGTCTCGTCTATACCGTACGAGTACTGAATATGGTAGTACAGCAATTATCCATATCCTGCTGCAGAGAGAACTATGGTCTGCAGCTTTAATGTGAGCTTTAAGGCGAGCGAGTTCCAGCTCCGTGATCGAATGCTAGTCTTCTCAATTATTTTTATTATTATCATTATTATTATTATTATTAATGTATTAGGCAATTCTCGTCACCCACAATGGACTCAATATCTCTCGAAGAGTAAGGCAGAATAATTGGTGTCTCATCTACCCAACACCTTAGGTGGTAATTCAGGTGATAATTCAGGCTCAATCGTATTTATCATCGTATTTACTGTTATTATTATTACGATCATTACCTATTATGGTTCTGTATATCTGAAGGCTACTAGGAAAATAATTGATTCTTGTCCAAGAAATGACAAAAAATTTAAATAATATCCTCAATACAAGCGCATGTTTATTCCTAGACAGGAACAGACATAAGTTTAATGAAATGAAAACTGGAAAGTCTGCATCCTGAAATCGACTGACAGGAAAGAGCCTCGAGGCTGTCGGTATCGTGAGAACTGAAGTCGTTATATCTAAGTGGCACGTGTTTATTTCCCACATCTGGTAGCTAAACATGTAACATGTTACATATATTACATATCTACTTGTAATCGCAATATCAGAAAGTATAGAGCATGTGGAAGTTATTGTATAGTTATGAAACACAGGGAAGGTATTTTCAAAAAGAGAATTATGCATTCTGGGTCGATTTATAAAAATTGTAGTGGGCTTCTTATACATTAATAGAGAGCGCTATAAACTTTTCTCTCTGCTATAAACTTTTTTAATCGATTTATTTATATTTTGCGGGGAGGAAAATAATATTTAGCCAATTTCTTATTTCAATAGGGTAAGCCAGACACTTATTTTTTATTTATTCAATTTAGACAATTTATTTTATCAGAATTTATTTTATTAATTTATGTTATCATTTTTATAAAGTAATGATTCATATAAGTTTGTCTATTTGCTTATCACAAAGATTTTGAGTAGTATCTAAGTTTGAGAATATAGAGCATAATAAGGTGAGTTTGCTTTATTTAATTTAACCTATATTGATTTGCGTAATGTATATTAATAAGGAAACGTGTTGGCAGTTTGAGATTAAACTATATATGATTGTTAGGTTATGATTGGGGGATTTTTATATGCCAATACCTGACGGTATTGGCTTATAAAAATATAAATCAGGCCAATACCCGACACATACATGTGTCTATCATTGGGTAAACTATAAATCATGCAATAATGATCTTTATAACATGTAATCAAAATCATTATAATGCTGTGAAATTATCAAATTAATATCGTCAATGGTTCCAATACCTGACACCCCAAGTCAGCCACATCCAGTAAGAGAGAAGTACTTCTAGTAGAAGTAAGAGGTGTCAACTATAGGCATATGTACAAAAATATGTATTTTTAATTACAAGAATGTATCCAGAAAAACGTCATATGGGATCAAAAACGAATCTTCTGGAACACGAAGATAAAAAATATTAGACTGAATGTTAAAAAAGTGCACATAGGGGCTTCCCAATTACTAAATATTAACTACTAGATTCTGTTGATGTACAATAAGAATTAAATAAAAAACATCTTTTAAAGACGAGAAACCGGGAGAAAAATAGTTTTAGCTTTTTATGAGAAGGCATCCATGAGTAGCACGTAGGATGACACAAAATTTGGGCAGAGTAAGTACCTCCATTACAGAAGGTAGTCTAATAAACTGGTTTGATGAAGTAAAACATGTAGACATTTTTGGGGATCCAAGTAGCGTGTTTAACACGGATGAGACAGCCATATTTTTAGCTCCAAAGGGGAAAGAGTCGTCAAGGAGAGAAAGCTGTTTATTCCTTTACAAGCAATGATGAAAAAGAGTGCATCACTTGTATCATCTTATAGGATCTAATGCTCTTAGCCAATTAATGCCCCCAATGGTAACGAATGCCATCAGTTATCATAAATGAATTTCATTAGATGGCCCTTTAGACGAACTGAAGACGGGACTGATGACCAGCGAAACATTTTTTGAAGACATACCAAATATCTTCCATCCATGATTGGTAACCCGGAATATTAAATTACCTGTAGTACTATTCCTCGATGGCCATTCAAACCATTTGACGTATTCCTTCAGTGAATTATGTAGCCAGAATGGGGTACACTTAGTAGCCCTTCACCCTAATGCGACACATCTCATCCAACCAATGGATGTGGCGGTATTTGAATTCCTCAAAGAGCATTGGAGACAGGCAGTGCATTCATTTAAAATCAAGAATTCAGGAGCAAAATTAGAACGCGAAAATTTTGCACCACTTAGGTACAGCGTAATACTACAGCTCAAGCCAGAATCTGGCCTGAATGAGGCGATGACGACATCTCAGATAAAGACGATTTGAAAGAGAAAGATTTGTTATCATTTTTGATAATAAATATTACCCTGGTCAAATAAAAAACACTAGTCCCACTAAAAAAACCTATTTAGTAAAAACTATGGTCCAAAGTAGTTTTAACTTTAGATGGACCGGAAATGGAGATACAGTGTGGTATTCAAGGGAGGATATAATAGCCAAAATTGGAAAACCAAAACTAACTCGAGGGGTAGTTACTATGATGTATCTGATATGCCGACTTATATGAAATAATCATATTATTGTACCCCTCATGTGTCCTTATATTCTTTAAATTTAAATAAATTCTATCAATCAGCTGTGTTTCTTTAAATATTAACTTTTTAGTTCAGGTGTCAGGTATTGCTCCCTTTAAAGTCCGACTTAAGGCTAAGCTAAAAATATATGTCAGGTAGTGGACAAAAAAAATCAAAATATTATACACAGAAAATAAGTTATGTATCAATCTAAGTGATCAATCTTATATTACAAATAACATTTGATTTACGTATTACTCATGAAATCTTCAAGTGGCAAAATAATTTTTATAAATTAATACGTATACAATCGTTCCTTAAGGTGTCAGGTAATTATACGTTTCTGCGATTCATCTAGTAATCTAGTGATGCCGTGCTTTTATAGTTTCCTCAAATATGGTTTCAATACAACCAGACCAGTGGGTGATGCGAAGCTTAATTCTATTATATTCAAGTATTTCGCTAGAGGATCCGAAAAAAGTTTTATACGTAATTAAAATTGTAGCAAAATAGTGCAATGGATCCCTATCTCAGATTGACGGGGTGGAATCCATTCGATAGGTATCAATGAAAGGCAGCAATTGATGAACACATATATTATAAAATATAAACAAATTACCAAAGGGTACAACAAAGACCTGAATTCTACAATTGTGGAGAATATCTCTCCGCAAGCACTCGGAACAATTTTCTATTGACACCCCTTGTCATTCGCCCCAGTTTCACTAGTTTATTTATTTTATGAGAGGTAAATCGACCACTACAATAGTTACTGTATAAGTAACAAGGGACTTTCAACCTGTAATAGTATAGCAAAGTTCTTTTAAATTTGATATACCTGCCAACAGCCATGTGATAGTTTATATTTTATACTACCTAGCTTGTGCCAGCAGCTTCGTATGGGGTAATACTTTCTTCATGTGTTTAACTGGACCCTCCTCGACCCAATTTACTTCTTATCCCCGGTGTTAACTACGAGTTCTGGATAGTTTAACCTTTTAACCACCACCTTTATTTTAGGCTGTCACGTTTTTTGATAATCTCGCGGTTTCTATTGAAAGGAATAGCGCGAATTTAAAAAGGAATAGCGCTTTGTCTTGTTTTACAGATTTAACGATCCCCTACAACTTTAGTATAAACTTAAATAAATACATTCTGCTAAGAAAATATTCCGCTTTGTCTTTGAGACACATTATCTCCGTTAATTTCAGTCGGATTCCGAAAAGCAGAGGGCGAAAAATAATGATTCCAGGATCAGATACTGGACTCGGTTGAATTGTTTATCAGACTTCCATTTCACATACTATCAGAAGAAGTATGAGTGTATCAGAATGGAAAATAGAAACGCCGGACGGCTGTATTCTTCCAGAGGTATCCATTCAGAGATTCTCGCTGGCATTCTCACTCAGACGGGTATTCTCGCTGGAATTCATACATTTAGAGCCTTACGTATTGAACTGAGAGTCACTACAATCAAGCAAAGGGTAAATTCGAAACTAATAAAGTCTAAACCAGGGTGTAAATTAACTCATGTACTTGTGGTAATTAAATAAGTTGCCGTCTACAGCTGCAAATGCACAGATGTATTAACTCAGATATTACTTTCGTTGCGCGTTTATATGCTTGCCAGGAAAAACAATCAATTAAGATGCAGGTGGTGCAGGTCCCGCGCCCAGAGGAACGGAATTCTGTATTTTACCCTTTAATTACGTACATGCATTCTAATCTTGCTCACTCAACTTTCGCGTTGGCATCTGAATTTAGTAATTCCTCATTCTATGAGCAAGGCATTAAATATTAATTTCCAATTTATAAGATGAAGTTTTATCCTCAAAGGCAAAATATTATATACCTTTCAGAGTTTACCGACAAATTCCGGCTTACAAAATTACGATTTCATGTAAAACTGTATATTATAGTTATAGTAGGCAGGGTTATAATTCTGCCAACAATGTTACTGAAAAAAAAAAATTGAAATGCCTTTGAAACTTCCTAATATGAAAGGAATTTCAATGGGTTTACAAATCACAAAGATGAAATCAAAATATTTTTAAACCATAACGGTATAGACATTCCGCTTATTATTTGCTAATAAGCAGAATGTCGCACTTCATAAAAAAAGTTGGGATCACGCAAGATGGGATCACGCACGAAGCATCTGCAGTATTATTAGAGGAAACTGTTCAGAATTATGAACTATTATAAAATATTTTTAACAAAAAAACATGTAAAATAATTACGTTATTCATTCTTATTTAGAATATAATCAATTTATTAGGCCAATAATATACTATTGTTATTTTTGACGTCGCGTCATCCATCGTTTTCATTTTTATTATAACTTTATATTAACTTTAATACCTCACGTGATACCTATATAGTATAAACTTCGTATATTTTAATTATTTGATTAATTAATTAATGTTTAAAATACCTGTATAATGTGTATATATAATTCAGTTTTTATCTAGCCAAAGCTTATTTCAGCAAAGCTTGAATTTTGAAACATGTGAATTATTTTAGAATAGCGATGATAGAAATATTATGTTCTTAAATTACTTGCGATTTAAACTGAATCAATTACTACTGACATGTGATAAATTGTGCTGTCGGCATTCGGTTCCTGTTCATTATTTGACCTATAAAAAATAAATAAAACCAAATAAGATTTATTCAATCAACGTAGAAAAAGCAATGTAAGATTTGGCAAAAAATCGATTTTGGGAACTACATCAAGTAATAAATGCCCCACAGTGGCGTCTCAAAAAATATTAAAGATATATATATATATATATATATATATATATATATATATATATATATATATATATATATATATATATATATATATATATATATATATATATATATATATATATATATATATATATATATATATATATATATTTTTTTTTTTTTTTGGAGGGTTTATCTTGGGATAGTAGCAATAAAACGACTGATTAGGTTACTTGACGTTTCGGTCCCTTTCTTGGGCCTTTTTCAAAAGAGTATTTTATTTTGTGACATATTTGACACGCAAAAATGACAGTTTTAATTAATTTTTAAGGTTACTAGACTGTTCGATTAGTATCATAGGGAAGAACAGCCAAGAAACCCTACGAACTTAGGTTATTTTATATTTCATTATTATTCTAATTTTGGTTATGTTAATATTATGTAGATGTATATTTATAGTAAGTAGGTATGTATGTACGTATATAAGTTTATATTTAGAGAGAATGTTTTTTGTTAATTTATTTAATACTTTTATATTAACAGATTGTAGATTGTAGAAAGATGTTCTGTATCTTTCTTGTTATTACATGCATTAGGATTTTTTTGAATATAAATTGATTCCATAATTAGGCGTGTTTTATAATTTTGTTCTTTATTAATAACTTTAGTATTTTCGTAGTTAAATTAATAAAAATAATAATCATATCCTATATCTAAAGCTCGTCCTTCTACAAAACAAATATTAGGTGCTACACCATTTAACAAAATGTTATTTTGCTTAATAACTCAAAAACGCATCGTACAACTGTTTTTTTAAATCTTAATCAGCGTTAAATATGTCGCTTGTTAAATATGTTACATAGGTTAAATATGTCGCTACTTTGATTTTGTTCCTCTAGTAATAACAGAGTTAACAATCCTGTAGCTTGTTATTATGAATTTTTACCATATTAGTTATTGGACAGGATGAATATGGTTGCCCCTTAATGTATTGCGAATGAATCAAATTCATCACGTCCTCAAATTTAATTCACGTATATATGCGGCACCACCATAATATATTCCCTGTGAATTTACACATTCAGAATAAAAATTGAAAGCTATTGTTCAAATTAATCGCGCGAGATGCATATGTGATACGAGTGATGGTGGATTCCTCAAATTGAAACCTATTTATGCTCATTGCGGTCTGATTTGTTCGGTGTGTGCTTCCATGCTGTGAAACTTGATGGAATGAGTATGGCAGAGTCATTGTTGCTAATGCTGCAGGCGGTGGAAATGTGCCTGTACCCACTACATGGATGAGGTATATGTAATGCATTGCAATGAATTATGAGCCGTAGTGATTGTGACGGAGTAATTGATTATGACATTAAATATGGTATGGTATTTGCAATATTGCAGTCTTCGAAATGATAATGTAAGGATCCTGATGTAGCATGCTCTTCGCAAAGTCGGTAATTCAATGTTAATATTTGTATGCAGCCAGAACTTGTAAATCTCAAATAGGTTACGAATTTACGAATCAGTATTTTATTGGGATAGGGATTACGTTATTATCATTAGTTAGGATAAGGTTAGGAAATACAAATGTATTGTGGATACCTACGTATTAAAAAAAATCGCAGACCTTGAATCATACGCAAGTGTCTTAGGCTGTAACCTAAATAAATTCCGTTCCGTTATATAGCATATATTTTGAATAATAGTACCCTGTTTTAAATATTTTAAAATAGGTCGCGAGAACAGCGTACATAATATACCTACACACCAACTGTAGACCGACCGTTACCACGTGATGACACTGTTTGCCCCGAGTAGAGTGATACCTATAAATAAGGCACGTAACGCCAACAAATGTCGCTTATGTGTGTGTGTGTGTGTGTGTGTATGTACTAATGTACTACAGGTAAACCCTAGTAGTGAATTAGTTCGACTTAAACGACTTATCCTCTCGCTGTGTTTCGACGTTGAAATAGGCTTTTGGCTACATTTAATTTTATTGCCTTAACGCCAGCAAAGGTGCATACTTTGGGTGGGCTGTGGATACATATATCCACGAGTATATATCTATATTGGTCTTGGTATATAATACCGCTTTATCGTTTTTAAAAATTAAATGGATATTTAATTTAATATCTTATCGTCCTTTACCGGTCGATCTTGTACCACCTTGTAGCTTCTGAAAGCAAGGCTTACAATTATACCCAAAGTGTTGGTCATTGTCCAAGCATTTGAAATGAAAAGTTCTTGTACATGTTGAAGATTTGCGTCCCATTTTAGTCATAGTTATATTTTCTCCACATTTATAGCAAAATAAAAACTCTTACGTATAATTTTTTTTGTAATACTTGAAATGGTGTTAGATGTATATTGCAAGTCAAGTGTTGGCCGTTTAGGAGATTTAAAATTATTGTTTGAGGGCTCTTCACTAAATTGAATCATATCTAATTCTGGCCTGCTATCTATATGATTGCAATGCGTCTCCTCTATATTAGGAGAGGATGAACTTGCTTTAAACACTGGTTCAATATGAACGGAACTGATTGGATGAATGTCAACATCGTTTTCTAATAAATCAGCCGTCCTTAGGAAGTCGTACGTGACATGCGACATGCTATTCATCTGTTCAAACAGCAAGGTCCCGACCTTGAAGAATACGTATAGATCACAATTTACTATGTTGGGAAATAAACAAATTACTGATTCGTTTCATTTTGTGAATGGCTGCGAGGTCAGGCAGAATATAATACTTCAAATTTTAGAGGCCTATGTTTAAATTCGGAATAACATAATATGTACAGTTCGTTAGTTCGATTTTCTCAAATTTGCAGTCATTTGCGAAAATAAAGTCCAACGCATGTATGTCACATTTTCTTAAAGTCGGCTCCCACATACACGCGCCCGGAAGTATTTTTAATACAAAAATTATATTAATATTTAGTTCTATTTACGAAGAAAAATTTATCTTCCTGTATTGTGCGCCACCCACTGGGCAAGAGACCGCCAAATGTGGCATTTGTTTAAAAAAATTAAACAAATTTAATACTGTTTCCATGCCATCCAGACCTGGCCACCATATAAATAAAAAATTAACACATTATTAATTATAGATAATGGCTTATATAATTTATATGTATACAGGGTGTCTCCAGCTCAAAGCTACCATAATTTTTTACCTTATACATATACCTCAAAAGATGACTTGTGGAGATTAATTAAAAAAACACCAGAGATGTCTCATTTTTTTTTAATAGAACACATTGTATATTTTGTAAAATTTGAATGAAGCTTTCTTTTCTGTTTTAAAAAATATATAGTATTATTTATCTCATATTTCTTATATTTAGCAATATAAAAAATCCTACTGACTAACACTTTAGTAGCAGATAACTAAATTTTATTGGTGAGAACAAATCGTTTTTATTCCACGAAATTTGTAAAATTTGTTTTAAAATGAAATTTAATATTTTTGGCATCATATATTTTAAAGGGTTTCCCTTTAAAAAATGTATTTGCCTTAATGCCTTAATGTCTTAATTATCTCGGTATTATAACTCTTAGTGTACTATTATAGGTGATAATTCACAATTCTCTACTATATTCTGCAATTCATAAAACGAAATTCTTTCAAAAGTATCATTTAAACTTTTCAAAATATTGGTCTTAATAAATCCCAAAGTATATATTAAATAATGCTTAGTTCCTGGAGAGCAGAATTGCAACTTACATTAAAATCCCATCCCAACTTGAGCCGTGTAATTGAAAAATTGTGCCCCCAGCGCCGTAACAGTGGGTATACAAATTGCTAAAATATCTCAAAGTACAATCGGACAATTTCTCCAGCAATCTTAAATAATTCACTGGAGAATTATAAAAACCACGAATAACAAAAATACTATAATAATTTGTGCAAATGATGATGCCGTTGGTCTATAAAAATTATTAGACCTACAAACAATCATACCTTTAATTAATTATTTAATTAATTAATTCCATTGGCTGATTTATGGCCAGGATATTTGTATTAGAAATTGAATTATGGAAAACGTAACATTGCTTTAGCGTAAAGGTATTTTTTTTTAATATTATTAAAATTATGGATATGCTTAATTAGGTACAATGTTTTTAGTTGTTGCAATATGTACCGTATTGTATTTGTTGGTTCCATAGTACTTTTCTTCAAACCATCCTATTTATTACGAGTAGCTTGGTGGAAAAGTCTCTTTACAATTTTTATGTATGAGAGCAGGGTTCTGAGTTACCGAGATCTGTTACTCTGTCCTCATTATGTTGAGTGTTCCCAAGTCTCAGTTGGACAGCCCATCCCCAAGTTTGCCTAGGTCACCCATCCAAGTGCCACCAACGCCCATATTGACTTCGAAGATCGAAATCTTACCGGTCAAGTCTCGTGACTAGGCGGTCCCTATTATAAATATGTAACTTGTGAAGTTAGAAAGGATAACAAACATAAGATAATATATTTTCCGCTGTAAATTAAATATACCATATTTCTCCACTAAAATCTACTCTCGTTTTAAGATAATCTGAATCATTGTAGGTAAAATGTCTTACTTCATCTAAACTTGCAAATAGTAATAATCATGAATTTTCAATGACCGCATTTCCAGAGAAAATGAATATCAGCTTTCGCGATGCCGCATGCCGTAGGAGCACATAACTTCTTTATATATCACCTAATAAAATTTGAATTTGCTGAGTTTTCCAACTTTTACTGCATTCTAAAAGGTGTAGATTGAAGTTTCTTTCCTATTTTGTGCAAGCGGACTTCAAATGATATGATTACATTTGAATTAGAAGTTAATGCCTAACTTTATATTGGTAAAAAAATATCTTTATGGATTCTAACTAAGTTTTTATTGTTAATTTATTATTTTGTTACTCCTTTATAGCTCACGCAAATGCACGAGTTTATGCTATGATACATAATTACTTCTAGTAATGAGTTTTATATATTTTTTAACAGAATGAAGACGAAATTTTTCATATTTCCAAATAGTATCCAGGCGTAATAATAAAATACAGTACTGGTGTCAAATTGGAAATTTTTGTATGTTACATAGATTTTATATAACCGGTGAAGTACCCGTCACAGTGCAAGAATCGATATTAGAAATATGTATATACCATCATATTATGTTATTTGACGATGACGTAGATTATATGTTAGATAATATATTGATAAATAGCAGATGGGTTGCCTATCCAAATCGCGTGCCGATGCTGTTAAATAATATAAATTCTAATTAACTAATTTAATAAACTTTTAACTTCTCCTATTTGTTATTCATAAAAATTGAGCATTATCTGAGAGAATATGACAACGAAATGGAAAAATATGGGTTGCCTACTTTCCCCTCAGGACAACTATGAAGTTGTAGGTATAAACAGGTAAGCGAGCCTTACTAATATACCCTCATCAGTTGTTTAAACGTAAGGTTATTTTATTCCCTACCCAACAGTGTTAGTTTGCCTTAGCAAAAGTTTTGTCACATCCATGGTTGCCTAGATTTTAGATAAGTTTTGAGCGCGCGCATGAAGAGTGACAGAGACGCTTTGCGCAATCCTCACCTGTCACATAAGTGAGCCACGGTTCTGGTTTTCGTCACGGGTGATGACTCCGCGCAGTTGTTTGATTCTTAGGGCTGGCTTCTAATTATGCTAATACGTAAGCTATCACTCCTATTGAAATTATTTGGGTGTTGTTCTATTTCTAGGGCTTCCGGTCTTGCTATGTTGGAATACCAAGAAGTTCGAACAAGGACTGTTGTTTCATCGAACTTGATGTTATGTGGCTTCTCTAGAGCATATTGGGCCACCGCTGACTTCTCAGGCTGATTTAGTCTTAGTGCCCTTTCATGTTCCTTTCTCCTCATCGCTCTTCGTATCTGCCTGGATGCTCCCATTATGCCGAAGTCTTGGATTGATTACCCATTCTTGAAACTGTAACCATTTCTTTGCTGAGCATTCTGTAGTAGATGGCCCAGTATTTGTTGTAGATGTTCCTCGTCCGAGATGAGCTTCGCTCTGTTCACTAGATCTATGCGATTAACCCAACCGTGATATCGGTACGGCATTCGAACCATCAGCATTATCTGAGAAGCCCCAAGACAACAGTGATGGAAATATTGCTGATCCTGATTCAACTTCTAAACCTTTGACTTCCAGGCAATGTATCGAAAACGAAGCTAGTTCTACAGACGAAGATGATGATTGGGATGCTTCATCGTCTTAACTATCTTCTCCTTCACATTACTCCTGAAGAGTAGAGCGACAAATCAGATGGTGGCCGCTTACATTTTATTGTTGCCAACGCCAGAACTTTCAGGGAAGTCCGCAGCCAGAGTTCCTGTCAAGAAGGCAATTAACTACAAGGCCTACAAAGTAAAAGCACTATTTTCCAAAAAATACATCACCTACATCAACAAACGGAAGACACGGCAACCTGTAGTGGTTTGTCCAATCCAAATAAGCAAGAAACTTGGTACTGTCCTCTATGCAAAGAGGAGCGACAAATAGATATGCGGCAGTGTCCTTTGTGTGGTACGGGGAAACACGAGGAATTATGCAATGCTGTGGTGTGACCTCAAAGTATATTACAAAAAACAGATGATCAGATGTCCAACATGCGAAGACTAGATAAGTTTGTGTAGCCTGGTTAAGAGATAATTTAATTTTGCTTTAGATGCATGTTTTTGTTACTTTCTCTTATATTCGTAGGATATTTTGTTTACTTTTTCTTCGAAAATACAGCTAAGTTTATTCTCGCTTACATTCTTATTTTTGTGTGTAAAAAAAAATCCTGATGTGTAATTACTTACATGCTCAAAATATGGTGCCCATCTTTGGAGCCCTGGGTTCTAATATGAACATTTAACGTTTTTTTTTATTTATTATCTTGTTAATTTTTAAGTGTCTTGTAAAACAATTTCGTTAATTCTGTCTACAATAGTTGAATCCCCATGACCTAGATATTATCTACAAGTAATTTCATTATTTTGTAGTAAATACTGTAACTGTAATAAAATAATTTTCTTCTAGGTGCCCATAGGTTCGGTTACATTACTTAAAAATACGCGTATATGGCATAAGGTCTGCCAAAGAGGATCAGTTTTGCCACAATCCCTGGCGACATCATATAGTAAAAATACGTGTACATAGAGTCTGCCCAAGAGGACGAGTTGGTTTCCCAACCAAGAACATTTTTAATTTGTTACGTAACAAGAATTTTGTAATAGGGTCGTCGACTGACCAAATAATATATATACATATAGGTACATGACATAAGGTCATTTTTAATAACGTCATATCCATTAACGGAATTTTAGTACACGGCCGTTTAACGGTAGTTTAACTTCAGCGTTTAACTTTACACGATGACATGACTCGAAGGCCCCTAGCTGTAGAATTTCAATTAAAATATTTGTGGTGGGCATACATTTAAATTAACTGTTCAGCCAGTTAAATTATGCGGCATAATCTTACTATTCTTCTAGCTATTTCAAAATAAATGAGCAGAACCTATTTGCATTCCAAAATATGTTGCGGAACGAATTCACTTCCGAATGTATAATATGTGGCGGTAAAGTTCCATGCTATATTCAACTTTTGTGATCAACTTCTCTACTGTTTTAAAGTTTGTTCATTATAAAGTAGTAGACCATATAATATAACTAGATATTTATTGTGCTCAGTGAGGTTTGGAACCGGTGTCAATTGCAATACCGCGAGGGCATCAAACATTGCATACTGCTGAATACAGAAATCAATTAACGTTACCCTTAATTAGGGTTATATTGTAGTGTCAAATGGTATGCAGAATTGTTGTCTAGTACATAGATGCCATATTTAGATCCATAAATCAACTGCGGATTATATTCCGATTATAATTAGATTATTGCTGGATGAATTATGTTTGACATTCAACGGGTATTTACAGATGACAATTCAATATTGATTCAATATTAACAAATAATAGTTGCTACTTATATAATGAAAATTTCATATTATATAATAATTTATTTATACTAAACTATCATTCGATCAATAATGCATTGTTTTAACTCTAGCTGGCAATGTTTATAAACTACACTACGTCGCGAGCGGCGCGAGACCCTTGAGAAATATAAACATTGTTTGCGCTTAATCAGATTTTGTGCCATAGAACGCTTCATTATTTTAATTCATATTTGGTTTTTAAGTGTTATGAACAATTGACAAGGGGTTCCTGTAAATTATAGTGAGTTTACCTCACAGAGCATGCCTTTTGCTTGTTTTATTTTAATTATTTGATAATGATACTTGCTGATGAACTCCATTAAATTTAGTTGATATTGCTAGTTTTGTGGTAATAGAAATGGTAATTAAATATGATTTCCGAATCTATCGTCCGTCTATATATCTCCCAATGTAGTCATTGGCGGTTATCTCCAATGTTTTGTAAGAAACTAGATATTAGGTTGGGGATCCCCGAATGCTTGTTTTAAGCAATAGTTGAGTAGTCACATAGCTGTTTTTCCCTTAGTGACATTGCACCGCTCAGCAGCTAGGTATCTACAGATTTGAGTATAGGCACATTCTTTGTTCTCCCTTTGTGCAAAATGACCCATGGAGCGAGTATTTTGCTGGTTCTCCCTTAATACTCAATGTATATTCAGGGTCAGCGCTTTAATTTTCCTTCTTGGTGCCTAGTAGGACATTTATAGTAATAGGCGCATTGTTGGTTCTCACTTTGTGCAGAATGACCCATGGGGCGAGTATTTTGCTGGTTCTCCCTTAATACTCAATGTATATTCAGGGTCAGCGCTTTAATTTTTCTCCTTGGTGCCTAGGACATTTATAGTAATAGGCGCATTGTTGGTTCTCACTTTGTGCAGAATGACCCATGGGGCAAGTATTTTGCTGATTCTCCCTTAATACTCAGTGCATATTCAGGTTCGGTACTTTAATGGCCGTCCTTAGAGCCGATTACAGTTATAATAATCCAAGTTATAGTATACAGTTATAGTATAGATATGGTTATAGTTATACATCGAAGATCAGTTATATGCAAATTGTTTTATAATTGAATTTTATAATTGCAGTTACTGTATGTAGTGTAGCAGTATACACAATTGAGATTAATATAATGAATTTACTTCGACAGTTTATTTGCTTTATGTATTGATAAGTTTTGGAGCTTGTGGAATGCTCCTCGTGTTTTCTTTTGTTCCAGTCAAAGTCAGAAGCATGCAACAGCATCATGGCCTTTATATGATGGGGTAATTACAAAATTCATTTATTATTATATATTTTTGCTCGAAATTCCTTACACAATGCTCCAAAATAAGCCTATAAAAACGTAGGTATATGACAATTCAGTTTAAGATTTTACGCAAGATTACATCCATATTATATTATATATTAATTTTCAGTAGATTTCAGTTAATTTGCAAGCAGTTAAGCAAGCGAGTTAATACACAAAGTAGAAATCTCACTGATGCAGTGCTTAACTAATTTAAGCAGGAAATCTTATTATATTTATTAGACATACTAAACCAAGTAATTATTGCAGTACCTAACATGGATCTTTATATTTTTGGTCAATATTATCCGTGCAGACTAAATACGTGCGGTATTGTCTGAGAGCCATTTTGCTCAGTTGAGAATTTGCCTCAAAGCCAAATTAACACAATGTTTAGCAAACACGTTATATAAATGGGGTGCTGTTGGCCATTATTCCCAAATATGTACAAGTTCGAACAGGTTTAATATAATAAAAATATAATATAATGTAGGCCATGACATACAAAGGGATTAAATCGGGGGTAGTATAACACGTATTTCCGAAAATAAAAAAACTCGCTAATTTAGATTTATAACAGCTCTGTAGCATTAGTGTAGTGTTAATGTGTAACAAAACATTTTTAATTATTTTTTTTAGTTTATTTAAAATTTAATTTTAGAGTTTTTAAATTTGACTTCGAATATAACAGTAAAAAAAATTGAAATTATCTACATAAATGAAACAGTTAACGTCGCCTGAAAGTTACATCACGAGCGCATGACGTCACCTTGCCTCGCCATCTCCATGTGAACAATGCACATGCCAGCTGAAGGCCGATATCGTTGGTCATTTCTACAGGAAGCTGCTTCGCTGCTCGAGGGTTGGTGCAACCGATGAAAGCTGGAAGTCAACACGGAGAAGTTCCGGGGGGTTCGTAAGCAAAGACCATCAGGACACGTCGCCATGAACGACGTCAACTTGTCAACAATCAGTGGGAGAGCAACGTCAAGTACCTACCTTGGCGTGACACTGGATCGAGCCCTGACGTGGAAGGAACACACATATGCCACTATGAAAGAGGTAATGTTGACCCGAACTCTGCTGTACCCGATGATAGCCGGCGACAAGAGGCTGGGCCTGAAAAATAAGACGACCCTCATCAAGACCGTCCTATGCCCTCAGCTGACCTACGCATCCACCGTATGGGGATAGGCAGCGAAGACGCACCTCAAGAGGATCCAAGCAGTGGAAAACATAGCACTTTGGACTGCAGTATGCGCACCATGGTATGTGACCAACGAGGTCATACGTAGGGATCTGAAGTACAACACGGCCATGGAGATGATCAAGAACCACGCAAAGAAGCTCTAGGTCATCACAGGGATTCAGGGGGTCGTAGAGAGGCCGAAATATTAAAAAAATATGACTCGGAAAGTAAGCCTCGGTCCATAAGTTCGCTTTAAAGGAATGTTTTTAATATTGCCATCAATAACCATGCCAAATTTCATCGACTTCACGCGGGAAGTAAGCCTCGGCCCATAAATCCGTTTTCAGGGAGTTTCCATAATATTGTTATCAATAAGTGTGCCAAATTTCATCGACTTGCTATGGGATTCAGGGGGTCGAGGGTGCCCGGTAAAAATTAGAACAGATATTAAGCTGTGGCACATAAATTCGCTTTCAGAGAATATGTATATATGACCATCATTTGAGGGCATTTTAGCACATATAGTTTTCAATGGAAGTACGGTAGCAATTTATTAATCGATGTTTATAAAATTTTGGTATTTTATGGACTGTACAATACCCTATTGTTGATATAATATATATTATTTTATAATTTTTGGATCGCCACTGTGGTGTCATTTATTATTGGATTTCACGTGAATATAATAAGGTTCTTCATTTACCCGAAAAAGAGTTTTGTCCCAAATTTTACGTTATTATTATTTACGTTATTATATTACGTTTACGAATATTTCGAATTTGAGAGATAGCGTGTTAACAAAAAATGCGGCACGTACGGATGGACGGACGAACAGACGGATGGATGGACGGACGGACATTTTGACAAGTTACTAAAAATTTTAAAACTTGAAAATCAATATATCAATATGTATGAAATCAATATATCTTCGACTTTCGTAGCGAAGAGTATAATAATATAAGATGCATAAATCTGGTATGAGCTTGAACATAATAATTGTTAGCTTTAATCAATGAATTGGAACTACACGATGCAAGAGCTCATAATACCACTTGTGAAGTTCAAATAGTTACACAACTACGTGGTACGGGGCTGTTCTTTGTCAGAATCTGCAGGTATGTGCTGGATTTATTATTATTCATTCACCAATTTGCATATCTAATTTGATGCAGCATATAGCTGCACTGTTGTCATGGATTAAATACAAAACCAATTGAGGCACTAGTGCAAATCACCAACAATAGCACTGATTAATAACTAAGTAGTACTATTATTATGAGACTTTAATATCCGTGAAGTTGGTTGATATGACTTTAAGAAAATAATTTAATACCAATTAATATTTTATAAGTCAATATAGTTATATAATTGGGTATTTAATGCTTCCCATCACACATTTAAAATCTTAAAATTAATGTTCATTTTAATTATACAGGGTTTTGCACACAGCTTATTTAAATTTACAGATTTTTTGTGTCACATGCAGATTAAATGTTTTCCCAGGACGTATAAGAAATGACAGTAAGAGATTAATTTTCAAAAAAAATGTCCTAATTTCAATAAAACCCTCTTATATTCGAAAATAATCGAGTAACCAAAATACGGCCAAATTTACCATGGTATAAAAATTTTACCTCAATTTTGGTCTCGGTAAGAATGAAATTTTGATTTTTTTGTAGGGGTTTAGCTTACACCCCGTATATTCCTGGTATGAGCACGATAGAAACATGATATTCAGGCCATTTAATACCAATGAAATTTCCAAAAACATCCTGAAAACCGTATTTTGATATTCCACATTATACAGAATATTATAAAATTTTGAATCATTCAAATATAAGTAGCAGTAAACTGTTGTTGACAAATTAATTTTGCTCTTAAAAATGAACCAATGTATCTAAAGACATCGACAAAAAAACAAAATGTAGGAAAGGAATGATTCCTAACAAAAATTGGTATTTTTAAAGTGTTTTAAAATTAGGGTTATATAACAACCTTTTAGTTAGCCCTGTATAATACCTAAACCGTCCTCAGTTAACAAAAGACTGGATATGCAAGTTGAAATTAGTCGTTTTATCTACAGTATTCTAAAAAAATTATCAAAATTGGACTAAAAGTAAAAAAGTTATGAGACCTCAAATTTTAGCAAATATTAACGTGGTGCGATAATTTTGAACAGCAGTGTATATATTATATATTTATAATTATATTTATAATTAGTTATTTTGTAGCCATGCATTTCATATTTACTGCATGCATAGTTATCGTACCATTTGGGCATCTGTTGTCTTATTGATCATACCAATATATTGCAAAAGTATGCAGGCTTCCGAAGGCATGTTTAAATTAAGATCCGTAAGGGGTGAAATCGACGAGCTTCCCCATGCATACGTACGCAAGTTGAGGCTTAAACAGCAGTTTTATCTTCTTAGCACCTAAACCTAAATTGTAGTCGAGCTTAGAGTCGATTGAATGGGAAAATTGGACCGCTTAGCGCGCGATGGAATGATCCAATAAGCTGTTAGTGCATCATACGATCTGGTATTTTGTATTTTGAAGGGAGCTCACCACTTTTTACTTTTAACTTAAACTCAATGAACGAAACTAAAATTCCTCATCTAGAGGATCATCAGGATCATCAGGCAAGCGAAAATTTTTGTTTTGAGTAATCTGCATAATCTGCATCGACTTTTCCGATATATTATATATATATATATATATATATATATATATATATATATATATATATATATATATATATATATATATATATATATATATATATATATATATATATATATATATATATATATATATATATATATATATATATATATATATATATATATATATATATATATATATATATATATATATATATATATATTCGCATGCCTGAATCCTCTACATGAGGAATAATTTAGTTTTGTTCATTGCGTTTAAGTTAAAAGTAAAAAGTGGTGAGCTCCAAAAATACAAAATACCAGAGCGAAATACCAACAGCTTATTGGGCCATCTATCGCGCGCGAAGGGGTCCAATTTTCCCATTCAATCGACTACAATTTAAGAAGATAAAACTGCTGTTTACGCCTTAACTTGCTTACTTTATATAGCTCACATGTATAGAGTATTACTTTTCAGTGAACGCCAGTTCATTAAAAACGTTTAGATTTCAATGTGTTATCAGATATATACCTAGTAAAATTTGGGATAGAGAGATAGTATGTTTGATAATAGAGTGAGAGATATATTTTATATTTAAGGTTAAAAATTATTTTAACTGACTGACCTTGAGATAATTTAACTCGGGTGAAGTTACATTATAGACCTATAAAATTTATTTCAACTGAATTCACTTTTATCGATAGATATTTTGCTGATGGCTTCAATGAATAATGAAAAATATTATAGATTGTTTAGAATTTAGAACACCAGATTTATCTATTGATATAACAAATATAGCTTTATATATGATTTCATTTTATATTATAAGTCAGTAG
>CAXKVY010004003.1:0-15063 GCA_964058915.1 Tetropium fuscum | reverse complement strand
GCTTAAGACACAACACATACATAAAAATGCAATAAGATAACTAAAAGGCTTTGCACTAATATGTGTGGATATATTAACGGTGCTTCCTGCAATAATGCGCAGGACCTGCTGCAAGAAAGTGATGACGAAAATGCAGCTTCGACAACCATGATAGATGGAATAATAGAAATATTGGACTTTATGCCATTTAATTAACATGGGAAAAACCACGTTTTTACTCAAACATGGTAGAAAATTTTTTTAATAATAATTTCTGAAGGCAGCATTTTATAGAGAATTAAATTTCCTAGAGGAAAAGTCCTTAGTCCTAAATCCGTGAATTCATTATATTCAAAGATACGCTTGTTTAAACATTTTCTTAAAAATCGGATTTCATTCAATTAATTTTAAGAAGTTATGTTATATCTATTTTAAAACGTACCAGTACACTATAAAATTTTTTTCATGCTAGAGGACAGGAGGATATTACAAATCATTGAGGCAAGATGAATTTCTTCATTTTTCCGTAGCTTAGTGGAGTAAAACGGCTCCCAAAAATTTTAAGCCAACTTAAACAAATTACAGCATTTTTCAGGTTTCATTGGAAAAAAATTAAGAAATCTATATTAAAATAGCAAGCATTAAAATAGCGTTAAAATAGCAATTATTTTTATATCAAATAAAATAACCGTTATATGAAATAAAATAAATGTCTTTTTAATGAACTTATTAAATTTAAACAAATGTTCATATTTTTTATAAATATTTTTTTAAATTTAAAGTAGGATGTTTTTGGCGATGGTCTTTCACTACTTGTAACAAATATTGAGTTAGTTGTTCATTCTTCGTTAAACAGTTATTAATATCTTCGATTAGCGCTTAATAGTTATAGCTTAATAGCTTATTATTAAATTCATAATAAATAGTTATAATTATCCAAACTTTTATTCACAATAAATATTTTTTTTTCAACTGTTAAATCTGGTTCAATACAGTTTTTAATATTTAATTATTTTAATTCTCCGAGTCTCGAGTAGAAATTCAGATAATTTCAAGAGAAGCGAATTAACGAACAAAAGAGAAACCCGAAGAGTCAGAAGAGTTTCAAAATATTACAGAAAATCGATGTATTTGGGTGAAGTAAAAAAATATCATAATAATTAAAACAAGTTTTTGTCTCCTACTCTCCCCTTTTTTCATCAGTCACCTTCTACTTTATAGTTTCCGAAGCACAAACTTTAAATATCAACATCATAAATTAGTTTCAAATAATATCAATCGGACAGTCCAAAAAATTATAGGTATCCTTAAAATGAATTGAATGAAATCCGATTTTTAAGAGAATGTTTAAACGAGCATATCTTTGAAAATAATGAATTCACGGAATAAGTACTAAGGACCTTTTTTGCAGGAAATTTAATAAAATACTGCTATCATAAATTCATGTTTGAGTAAAAACGTCGATTTTCCCATGTTACTTAAACGGGAAACAAACTCGATTTGCGCCGTTCACAGGTTTGATCTAGGAAGCTAAAATTTAGGAAGAAATTATTTTAGTTCCAATGCTATATCATTAGCCAATATATATATATATATATATATATATATATATATATATATATATATATATATATATATATATATATATATATATATATATCCTTCTACTTTATAGTTTCCGAAGCACAAACTTTAAATATCAACATCATAAATTAGTTTCAAATAATATCAATCGGACAGTCCAAAAAATTTTAGGTATCCTTAAAATGAATTGATTGAAATCCGATTTTTAAGAGAATGTTTAAACGAGCATATCTTTGAAAATAATGAATTCACGGAATAAGTACTAAGGACCTTTTTTGCAGGAAATTTAATAAAATACTGCTATTATAAATTTCTACCAGCTATTCATGTTTGAGTAAAAACGTCGATTTTCCCATGTTACTCAAACGGGAAACAAACTCGATTTGCGCCGTTCACAGGTTTGATCTAGGAAGCTAAAATTTAGGAAGAAATTATTTTAGTTCCAATGCTATATCATTAGCCAATATATATATATATATATATATATATATATATATATATATATATATATATATATATATATATATATATATATATATATATATATATATATATATATACATATATATATACATATATATATATATATATATATATATATATATATATATATATATATATATATATATATATATATATATATATATATATATATATATATATATATATATATATATATATATATGTATATATATATACGTATATATATATACATATATATATATATATATATATATATATATATATATATATATATATATATATATATATATATATATATATATATATATATATATATATATGTATATATATATGTATATATATATATATATATATATATATATATATATATATATATATATATATATATATATATATATATATATATATGTATATATATATATACATATATATATATATACCTATATATATATATATATATATATATATATATATATATATATATATATATATATATATATATATATATATATATATATATATATATATATATATATATATATATATATATATATATATATATATATATATATATATATATATATATATATATATATATATATATATATATATATATATATATATATATATATATATATATATTTCTACAAAAAATAATATGCTGCGTTTATGATACTGATAAGTACGAGTGCTAATAATGCAGTTGAGTTTGATTTTCCATTTGATTTCAACTGGTTACTAAGTTTCCACACCTGCAACAAAGCACAATATATTCTCCTCAAATGTGAATTATATTCAGTCTGGGAGTGGATACGCAACCTAACCAGAAGTAGTAAATCACTCCTCTTTTCTTGGCTACATCCGTACTACTCACTAAAACAATTTCTTTCACTCCAGCAATTCTCCTAACTTCCCAACTGCAGTTAGTGTCTACGATTAGTGTACAAATATCCCGATCCCCGAACAAATAACGCTGATTTTATGCAAAAATCGGCTGCTGTAACAGCTCCCTAAATCGTATTTAGTCATGGGATTCCATTCACTATTGATTTTTTTATTCCGGTAATCGGTGACAGTCGTAGCTATGCAAATAGCGGTGTCATTTCACTACGATAGCAGCATTTCAATTGCTCGCAGCCCGGTCGGATTCTCGACATATTCCACGTTGTCCCGACTGCGGTGGAGGATTCATTTGAGTCCTTATTCAGTTTGTTGATGGATCTGTGCTTTTGTGCTACGCGTTCGACTCAAGTCTAAAAATATTACCTAGCTCAAAATGTTGCAACTACAACTTCTTTCCTTCTTTCTTTATTTCGTTCTTTATATTAAATAATGATATTAACTGCCTTGCTTTTTCTTGTGTCCGTCATTTTATATTTATAGGAAGGTTATTTTTGTCGTATGTTGATTGGTTGTGTTTGCTGAACGTTTCTTGCTTGTTTTGTTCACTATTATTATAACTATTTGTACTTACAGTGTCTCTAAACATTTTCCTTGTCTTGCCCTTTTCCTTTCTTCTTTTTGTTTTTCTTCCATTTTTTTCTTTCCTTCTTTCTTTTCTACTATTTATTTCCACTGTGATGACGAAACAACATAGGGTAGTCTTTCAAAATTTCTTTTATTTTTTCTCTTCGGTGATTCAGGCCAATGTAGAACTGAGTTAATAGAACGCTTCTTTGCTTCTGCAGTACTATTAAACACATTTTCATAATATGTTTTCTTGTCAATAGCAGAAAGAGGAAGTCTTGCCTCGCCGTTTTCCTTTGTTGGTGTGTTTGACTTTTTATTTTCGTATTTTGCACAATTTCAAACTGGTCTAAGGAATTAGCATCACATGGCACAGGCTAGTAGCACTAAGTCCATTAACTATTATCTTTTTATTAATAAATTGTATTAATACCTTATCAAGCAACGGAGCAAAGTTTTCTATAATAAATTGTAAATGTGAATGTTCTCGTCTCCAAGAGAGTATACCTCTTTGTCAACCGGATTTCAATGGTTTAAAATCCGAAACATCAGCAGGCTGTAACATGCGTGTTGCATTAGGGTATAGAGCTATTAAGATGATGCCTAATTCCTGAGACAATGTATTAACTTGTAAAGTCAAATCGGTCTTAAGTTCATCGACGAATAAAATAACAGGTTTCTCGATGTTATTATTAACAAGGAATACAAATAAAACATTCGCAATATATTCATAGAATATAAGCTCTCATCAATCCATTTTCTGAATATCTCACACCCCACTCACTTGGAACAGAATCCAAAATCTCCTGAGGTGGCCTTCGCTTATAAGGGTAAATTATCATTGGTGGAGTAAGATTTCCATCTGCACCAAGTGTGAACATAACTGTAAGGGATGCTTTTGCAGTACCTTGATCTACTTCATAGATATTTTGTGTTTCGCGGCACGCAATTACTTTTTTATTTATGGGACAACAGAAAACTAGTCTGATCTCCGTTAAAGATCCGTCTGTTATCTAAAAAAATGTCCTGATAATTTTCAGTAATGAGTTCATTTTCAATACTTGTAAACCATTTCCTAATGTCATGTTCAGTTATACACGAACTTGCTTGGGTAACTGCTTCCGTGGTTCTTAGACATAGATCAGGATGCCTTTTAATGAATACCATATACCATCCTTTTCCAGGTAGTCCATTAGGAAATGGAGTTTTGCGGCCACAATCATTTACAAAATTCTACACACTTTTTTGTACATCTTTAATCCATCGTTGATCTGTCAAAATCCACTCCGCCAATGTTTTTTCTTCTGCTTTTGTTAAATAGGTCTCAGGGCCATATCCTGGTTATTTTTATTACTCAATTTAATCACTCAATCGAATGTGAATGGTTGCCCTAAGGACACCATACAGTTTGGCAGCCTTTAATTTTGACCTGCCTTCTCGGACAACTTGCACGTTTAATCTTTTCCCCTCTATTATTACCGGATGCCATATTTTGAAGCATATTAAAAAAAATAGATAATTTTAATTCACTATGGTCAATAAAGAACTCCAATTTTACAATAACTAACATATCAAGAACTAAAACTAACTAAAAATATCAAGTTCAGTGGTTGGCATTGGCATGCCAACGACTGTAATTTACTAGGGATTACGATTACAGTGCTTTGCACTTACATACATTTTAGGTTATAATAATATCAAAGATTATTTTTGCGTGAAAACGTGTTAAATATATATTGTAGTATCAGACACATTAACTCTGATCGTGGTAAAACATCAAAACAATAGCAAATAACTTACTCACCTCCTTCACAAACACACAGTACAAACACATATTTTTACATAAACTCCATAGCACGCCAAAACAGTAGTCACTACGGATCCGACAACCTGCTTGATTAAAATGAAATCAGCAATGCACTTTGTAAAACAGATTCGGTACCTGTTGGGCCTTACTGTTGGACCTTATTTGCTATAACTACCTTCATTGATAACCCTAGGAGGTTGTCACTATGTCCTGGGTGGCTAAAGGTTCCACTAGGAAAGGGATAAACCCCCTCCAGCGGGGGTTTATTCTCCGACGGTTTTAGTAACTGAGGATAGAGTTTAATTTAAGACAAAAAAATTACTTCCGCACGTCTTATCCATACGCTCGAACGATTTCGACCGAATATATACTTAATGCAAAAGCTTTCGCTGCTATACATTTAGTCTGTCAGTTTACATACCCACATAAGCATATTTGGTTCGCCTCTTTCGCATCATCGTGCACATATTTCGTACTTCGTCCATTTTCGTATATCTCGTGAATATTTTCCAAGTCGAGGAATTTTAAAAATTAAAATATATAAATGCCCCCAAGTAAACTTTTATGTATGCCTGAGTGAGCTGCACGCTTAAAATGCAAAGCATCGGTTATTCCGAGCGGGAGTTCTCCCTTAATTTACATCAAATGCTGCAGATAACAAATACACTGTATCGGGAGTTGTTTTTTAAAACTCCCCTAGATTGCAGACGGCAAGGAAAACTACGGCGAGATTAAAATTACCCTTTTTAAATTGAACGCCGGAAATGGTAGTTTTCTTTATGTATATAGCGTAATAAAAACTTCCTCCCGAGACGAAGAATTTGAAGACGATATTGGCGAGATCTTCCCTGTTATGACTTTATTTTATAATATAAATTTATTACTCGGCTGAGTGCTGGTTTAGCGTTTTAAGCTGTCGTAGGAGGATAGATTGCAACACGCTCTTGTGGAATTCCATCGACTTAACTTGTACTTCACTTGTTTTTCAATCAATATTTGTATCCGTATTATTTGTCCTTAATCCCATAGCCCAGATGATTAACAATATTATATAACAAATATAATATTATAATCAAATTAAATTTGTTCATTTCCCAATTAATTTACAATTTTTCTGTTTAAAAAACCCTGAGAACAAACAATGCACCTATTATAGTGTTATAATTTCTCTTAGAGTGTAAAATTTATAAATAAGCTGTTTAGACAGTCTTTTTATGGCTTAAGTGCTGCTCCAGAATAACGCGAAGATATTTATTTATTTTCTGGTTTTCTATGTGGTATATTTCAATAAAATGTTATTAAATAATTAACTATGAATATACATGACAAAAAAATGGTTAATAGAATCTCCTTTACTTGTATGTGCATGTTATTGTGTTTCCTTTTACTGGTATGTGCATGTTTTTTTTTCTCATTCATTCTTTCTCTCTCTCTCTCTCTCTATTTCCCCCCTCTCTCTCCCATCTCGTCCCCCTCCCTCACCCCACTCTCTCACCCCCCTATATCTCTCTCTCCCTCCCCCCCCTCTCTCTCTCTCTGTCTCCCTTTATTTTTTCTTTTTTTCTTTCGCTTTTTCTTTTTTCTTTCTTTCTTTCACTCTTTCTTTTCTTCCTTCTTTCTTTCTTTATAAAAGTCCTTCTGCCAAAAACAATACCAAGATTTTTTATATTTAAAATATGTCTACCTAAGTTGTATAGTTGAACACAAATGGATTATTTAACGAGGAAATTTTATGACGTTGTTAAAGCTAGACGATATTAAATACACCATATAGTTTTTAGTAAAGCAGTTTTTACATGAAACTGTCAGTGATGTCACTGATAAATAATGGTAATAATAGTGAACCAAATATGGCACTTTGTGGCACACCAGATGTTTATGTGTTTTATTGTTGTATGTTTGTGTATTATTTATTTTTGCAATAATACTCCCATTGAAAGTCCATTCATTTTCTTCGGCGCCAGCCAAGGTTAACACACGTATAAGGAACTTGG
The DNA here is from genome assembly GCA_964058915.1 of Tetropium fuscum. Taxonomy (NCBI): domain Eukaryota; kingdom Metazoa; phylum Arthropoda; class Insecta; order Coleoptera; family Cerambycidae; genus Tetropium; species Tetropium fuscum. The sequence goes on along the minus strand of CAXKVY010004003.1, from coordinate 7,749 downwards.
CACCGACTTCAAAAATAACAATAATTGTATAATACATTGATTGAATTCTAATAAATTGATTGGCCTAATAAGTTGATTGTATTCTAAGTAGTAATAGTAGTAGAATAACGTAACTTTTTTTAATTTTTAGCCCCATTTTTTAGAATATATTTTATATTCCGTTTTGTTTTTTTGGTACATTATTTTTTTACTTTTTAGTGCATTTTTTTAGAATAGATTTTAGTAGAGTCAATTTTGTTTTACTTGCTAAAAATATTTTATAAACTTTAATATCTTCCAGATATGTAGATATGTTTAGGGAGAACAATTATAATTATAATTGTTTATAATTATAATTACAAAATAATTATAAGTCGTTTTCTATGAATGTGAGTTTTCTGTGAAAACTGTCCTATAAAAGTGTCATTGTGAGAATGGTATTGATAGTAAATTCAAGTATAAAATACCAATTAGATAAATCGTACATTATTCTGAAGAGCCTCAATAAAGGCGAAAGAACTTGTACTACTTCTACATGATTCGTAACGGGTATGTATCTTCTTCATATACATATTTCTTCTGTCCATGTATTGTCATTGAACTCCACCTAAACGGCTGGTTTGATTTTTATGATGATTAAGTTAATTCGAGAATGGTTTTCAGCTGCACAATTTTATCTAATAGAAAATATATTTTTTAAATTAATTTAAATATCTATAAATTAGGATTGTGACCGGCGCTGTCGACTTTTCTTCTGGTATATTTTCTGAGTTCCCCGGTATTTCTTCGTAATCCAAGGTGCAATGCCAATAAAACTAATCAGTGACCCTCTTGAAAACACCGCATTTCCAATAAAAAAAGAATTTTTAAAATTGATTTATAAATTCTTCTAATGAGTTTTGAGGTAACGAACATACAAAAAAAACATACTGTCGAATTGAGAACCTCCTTCTTTTTCTAAGTGGGTTAAAAATGAATAAATAACTCACAAAACGATAAAACAAAACCGGAAATTTCAGCAAGGATAGCTTAAGTAGTCGCTAATGAAGACTTGGTAAAATAGAGCTTAAGGATATTATAAGCATTCCTTAATATTGGTACAAGCAAAATGTTGATTTTTACGGGTTGCTTAGCTACAAGGATCCCTTAAAATCGTTGATATCGATCATATCCCCCAAAGAGATGAAACTTTTAAAATTCCTTTCTTAGCGGATGTGTACATCATAAGAGGGATCTACTGTTAATATTTGAGGATTATAGATTTACCTGTTTGACCTGGGAATTGATATGGTATGTCTCTGACAATAATGGAGTAATGGACTAAATGTGGCACTGTGGCACAACAAATGTTTCTCTATTTTGTTTACAGAAGTATATTATTATATTTATAGGGCGACTTTTAATTTTTTTGCTGATTACACGATTGTATATTTCTGGGGAGGTTTTGTTAATCTAATCTAGGTCTCTAAGATTTACCACAGCGTTAGATTCTGGTGTACTTTATTTTAGGCACCATAGCAATGTTCTCTACGATCTAATGCGTATGATCGTAGAGATGATCTAATACGTATTTCTAAATGTTCCTCTAGAACACATTTCCGGTAGAAAATAACAGTTTTAAGGTAGGACTTTTACTCTCTTTAAATACTAAATTAAAATGAAAATTTAAAAAAATCGGTACAGCTGAACTTACGGTGGAAAATGCTATGTGACTTTCTGCCGAAATAAAATTGAAAAATAAATTTGACGCTAATATATTGTTTATATTATAAAAACCCGCATTAATTAGCTTCTCTCTCCATGTCTCTAGCTCATAATATTGTCTGCCATGTGCAGAACGAGAGCTTTTGTGGAGCTTACATCTGCTTAAGAAAACATCCAAACCCCTACCTTGAAATGCATCCAGAGCTGTTATCAGAAGACCCAACAATAAAAATCCATTCACGGCTCCCCTTAGGGTACCAAATCCGTTTTTACCCATTCCACTTTAATTTAAAAATCACTCACAACTTACATACTGTCAAAGATACCCCATTCTCCCGCACTCCCCCTTTTTTTTTGGATAGTGATTAAGTATGAACACAATGCTCAATATCCTTTTAAATATAACCCCACTATTCTAATTCCGAAACAGAACTTATTGCACAGAAATCAAAGTTAATACCAAAACACATTTATTAAAAATACTATCTTGAGTTGTTTCCCCTAAAGATATGACAGAAGTACAGGCTTTAATTTTAAGATTATTTATTCGATTGTCTTGCAATGATATTCCGGTGGCCTGAAAGTCTTACGCGAGTTTCAGGGATCGAGTAGCGTCGCGATACCGTTCACCGTCCTGAAGGCTGCAATGAACTGAGGTCCTGAACATTAGAGCTCTTATTACAGTAGGAAGGTGCGAGGAAATGCCATGCGCGGTGTAGTGTCCAATCGTTTCTCCTATCTGTTGATTTTTTATAAATCATACCGAGTTTTCCCAAAGCACACCGGGGAATAATCGCAATCGGTGTCCCCTTTCCACTGCTTCAGGTGGTTGCAAAGTAGGTAGTTGTTTTCGGTGAGAGGCACCTATTGCTCTCTTTACCCTGAGCCAGGGCCCAGTATGTATATGAAATATAAACTGGAAAAACCACTTATCGGCTGTTCTATTAATTCTGAATCTAAAATATTACAAGATTTTTTTAAACGCATCAGAATAAGAAAGTGAAGATGGTTTAAATTATCGGCGAGCAAGAGGTATTGTTTACTTGCTTCGATAAAATGCAATTAACCATTCTTATTGACAAATACTCTAATTAGCAAATACCATATATTTAATATAAGGGGTGAGGATTCCTACTGACCTTAAAACTAGATTAACTCAAGTTGGCATAGCTGTGAACGACCTGTGAATGTCACAGCTACAATGATTGCCTTGAAAATATACAGCGAACGTTTCCTAAATTGTTGACTTACAGATTGGATTGAATTTATCCTCCAGAAGGCCCCCAATCTTAACTTCTTGGAAGGTTTTCTGTACACAGCCTTCTTGGTCGTAGGAAGTTCCAATCGTTAACATTTTTGTATAAGTTAATGTACAATTAATACGACTGCTCTGAAATATGAACACATGAAATTTGTTCGATGAGAAACTCCAAGTTGATGTTGTTTACACGGATTTTAGCAAAGCTTTCACATATATTGTTATTGGGAAAATTATCTTCGAATAACCAGTCACATTATACATTTGCTAAGATCATTACTACTATGACATACTAAGCATGACAATATAGTTTATAGTATATAAGTAGTATAAATAAAAAATTATCAGTAGAAAATTGAAAATATTTCTTATTGAAGAAAAATATACATTGGGGTCAAAATTTCCTGAACCTTTTCAACTAGCCTCCACTCATCTGCCAACTGGTTAATTTTTACGCACAAATCTTTCTAATATTATTTTTTTCGACATCTGTGTGTAATTCATTCGTACAAAGAGTTGCGATAATTTTTTTTAACTAATGATTGTCCCAGTATAGTGTTATATAAGTTGTGTAGGCTATTGACCCAATAATGATTGATTTATTACATTTATTTTTGGTACGTCTAGGTACAAAAGACCCGTTGGTGTTGACAAAGTCGGATTTCATAAAATATATCCGCTAACCTCAGCTGGAGTATACTCTCGCGGCAAATTATATGGTAATTTTGAATTTAAACAAAATTCTCTTATTGACGAAAGCGCCTCATTAAGGTACGAAATTTTATGGCTTAGTCGACTAAGTTGGTAACCAACAAGTGTCAAAGAATACTTAGAACTGTACACAGGTTAAGATTAGAAATAATTTTCTTTTCTTATCAACTGAAATAATAGATATAAAAAGGTGTGAAACAACTCCAGAAATTAATATTATGTTTAAGTAGCTTTGCAATTTTATAGCTTATAAGATGGATCTATGGCAGCCATATATTTCTCTGACCATATATTTCTCTTAACAAATTTACTTGGATCATTTAAAATGACTTATAACTTGCGCATTCGTCTTGAATGGATACACTACATAATATCCTATCATATCATATCTTTTGTACGTTTACTTATCTAATCCCAGACGTCGAATTCTTTTGCGTTGCTCTGCTATGACTTCCGTGGAACTCAAAGACGAACTCGGCGAGGTCAATTTGGAGCACGTTTTACGTTTTTCAGGAGCTTTACATTTTGTCCTATTTGACCTTTCTCAATTTTAAGTATCACTTCATTATTTGCTCACAGACAATTTACAAAATTAATGCTATCCACTAATATGATACTGCGTATATCCCACTTCTATATAAAAACGGTGTAATTCTCACTTAACATAATACTACGACAACTACCAAGACACAACTAATCGTTTTCATTGCTACATGCGATGTAACAATTGTGACACGACGTGACACAGCTTCTTATATAAACACATCTAATGGAATATTTCCAGTAGGTGTACAATATATTTAACAAATTTCTATAAGAAGTATGTTTGTATTGTCCCTAATTTATTTTATATGTATAGTCAATTTTATTTAAATTCAGTGGGAACATATTTATTTTTTAGGATCATATCGCCTAAATGATGTAACCATAAAGTGAGATGATGTTTCCTCGGGAAAGGCAAGCAACAAATAAAGCCAAAGCAAACAATACAAAGTTATTTCAGTTCAGATTACCTCATTTCCTCATAGCATGGACGGATGACCCACCACCACCACCCACTGCATTGGATTTCTTATTTGGCATATGGTCCGCTCGAACTGCTTGTTGGATATTTGCTATTATAAGACCTAAATGATTTCAACTCTACATGCTTCTGATAAACCGTTTGTTCATGGTAACCGATTGCTCAATTATATGCTGGTCAATATACACGTTTTGTTATTACTCACAAGAATTATTAAAGACAGCCGGTGCCCGTATAAGTTTAATCGATAAGCTATGATAAGCCCAGTCATAAATGCTATCATTTGTATATAAATAATCTAAAGAGGAAGGCAAATTATACTAGTTTTTTAGTAAATACTAGGAACATGTTTAATACATTACTCCTACTAATAATGTCATATTTCGTTACCTTTTCGAGCGGCTGCTCTTTCTCAGAATTTAATATGCATTGTGCGAGTAGGTATTTTAAAATAATTCTACCTATATAATAGTAAAATACACATTTTAAAAAAGTGAGATATTTTGAGATTACTTAATGATAGTCCCTAATAAGTATTGTGAAAAGGTTCACCTTAAATTATTTATTTGATGCAATCTGCGATCGACCACGCTATTATATTGTAATATAATTTTAAAATCACTATCACTGGCGACTTCGCCATAAGTTAGAAATGCCAAATAATTTTGTCAGTTTGTCCCTTTTCTTTAACGGATACCTACCTATCTTTTTTTGTGAGCCACATAACTGGGATATTGATTAGTAAGTTGTATCATTTAAGTGATATGTTATACAATTTTGCCCAATGCGCGCAACAAATCTTAAAGTATGTGTTTAATTCTGGCATTGAATTAGTATTGTTTGTTATTCCTAACTATATTAAATAATAACAATATAAACCTAAATTGTAAAATACAATTTTTTTAACACTCGGAGTAGTTTCCACAAACACCAAAACACTTTCACTTCGCTCGACGCGCGTTTCGCCAACCAAGTTGGCATCATCCGGAGACGATTAAAACTGCGAGCGAAGTGAAAGTGTTTTGGTGTTTGTGGAAACTACTCCGAGTGTTACAGTTACATCAAAGGTTCCAGCCCTATCCAGTAGTACAATTTTTTTGTTATTAATTTTTCGCTGCATGAAACATAACCATAAAACAGCCAAGGATGTAAAGGCAATCATTTGAACAATACCGTTAATACGTCAATTAAGATTTCTCGTTCTCCTAAATTTCCTAAATTACCAACGTTTTTTGTTAAATATTAATAATTAAAATAATGTTAAATTGTTTTGTATGAATTATTTTGAGTTAAGTTATTAAGTTGAGTTATTATTAAGTATTTTATTTAGGTTAATTTTAAAGCGGGGTTTCCAAAACAATGGAAAATATAAAAAATATATCAGGTGCAGGAATCAGGTAATAAATATTATGTACTCACCTATACGTCAATTGGTATTATATCAAACTTTGTAAACATGGTGGTTTTAGGGGATAATAGGGTGGAGATAAAAAAACACTCGAACAGGTCAATTTTATTATGGATTGGGAACATTGCTTTTCCGAGATTCAACTTCATCTCTTCAATCCTCGACCCCTAGAATTAGAATAGGGAAGGAGAGGTAAGTCGTACCTCATTGGAAACCTCCGTGAATTTTCTACACAGATGCTGTTTTTAGAATTTGCATGTATCGTTTACGAAAAAATTAGTTTCTGTGTCCGAACTGAATCTGTGTCCGAACTTGATATTTACGAGTTGCAAACATTTAGTACGTGATTATATAATTGATTTGCATTTTTGCACTCTCTTTAGGTATCATTAAATACGATAACTTGAAGTTTTTAATGAAAGTTTTTTCTCTTTACCGACGATAAGAACATAGAGCAACTGAATAAAGTACTTTTTCAACTAAAAAAATTAATATGACTGAAGCTAATTGATATCGGTAGCATAAAGATAATATATTTGGATTTACAATATGGTCTTGAAAATCAAACCAAAATCAGTGAAAAAAATATAGGTTGTTATTTTAAAAAATAGATATGCACACACGATAGATACACGAGACATCACTTCGAGACACGAGACGTCACTTCGAGACACGAGAGTCTGGTCTCGTCTCTTCTCGTCTCGTCTCGTCTTGTCTCTTCTCGTCTCGACTCGGCTCGCCTCGTCTAGTCTCGTCTCAAAGTTATTTTGTCTCGCTTTGAGAGCATTTTGCCTTGAATTTCGACAGAAGACGAGTTATATCCATCGATACATGGCGAGTCGACACAAGAGGTGACATCTTGAAATATTTCAATTACTTAAAATGCTGTATGTTGATAATAGCATTTAAATTTTAATAATTGTGTTTTGACTTAATATCTTAATATCCGAAATACAGGGTATCGAAGTTTTAAAAAAAAGTATATTAATTATTGTATAATTAAAATATATATTGTATATAAAATATATATTGTATAAGTAAAATATAATTATTATTATATTTTAATTATTGACCCTTATTGTAGATAAAAATTGAAAATTGAAAATTGGCACAAAAGTTTTTTTAAAAATCTTAAAATTTAGAACCCTGTAATTGGAGGGGCGCTTTCTCACCTCCAAATATTTTTCAACCTACATCTATGGTCTTGCAGCTACGTTCGTTTGATAGCAAATTTGATTTGCAAACTTTTATGTCACCTGACATTTCTTGATTTCAAGCTCAATTTTTTATATATTTTACATTTTCTTAGTCAACGTCAACAACTTTTGACGTAAATCAACACAAAATATTTCATTGATATCAGGAATTGAAGATTGTAAAATATCTAAAAAATTGAGAATATGACATAAAAGTTTGCAATTCCAATTTGCTATCAAACGAACGTAGTTTCAATACCATAGACGTAGCTTGAAAATATTTGTAGAAGGTGACCGGAACTCCCCACTTGCAGAGTTCTGAACATTTTTTTTCGAATGAAGAAGCATAAAGTAAAAAATATTTGTGCCAATTTTCAAATGTTTATCTTTACAATTAAGGTCAGTAATTAGAAAATTATTTTTAATCTCGTAAACTAAGCATTTACTGACCCATATTTATATGAACATT
>CAXKVY010004002.1:0-16810 GCA_964058915.1 Tetropium fuscum | reverse complement strand
TCCCAGTTATGTGGCTCACAAAAAAAGATAGGTAGGTATCCGTTAAAGAAAAGGGACAAACTGACAAAATTATTTGGCATTTCTAACTTATGGCGAAGTCGCCAGTGATAGTGATTTTAAAATTATATTACAATATAATAGCGTGGTCGATCGCAGATTGCATCAAATAAATAATTTAAGGTGAACCTTTTCACAATACTTATTAGGGACTATCATTAAGTAATCTCAAAATATCTCACTTTTTTAAAATGTGTATTTTACTATTATATAGGTAGAATTATTTTAAAATACCTACTCGCACAATGCATATTAAATTCTGAGAAAGAGCAGCCGCTCGAAAAGGTAACGAAATATGACATTATTAGTAGGAGTAATGTATTAAACATGTTCCTAGTATTTACTAAAAAACTAGTATAATTTGCCTTCCTCTTTAGATTATTTATATACAAATGATAGCATTTATGACTGGGCTTATCATAGCTTATCGATTAAACTTATACGGGCACCGGCTGTCTTTAATAATTCTTGTGAGTAATAACAAAACGTGTATATTGACCAGCATATAATTGAGCAATCGGTTACCATGAACAAACGGTTTATCAGAAGCATGTAGAGTTGAAATCATTTAGGTCTTATAATAGCAAATATCCAACAAGCAGTTCGAGCGGACCATATGCCAAATAAGAAATCCAATGCAGTGGGTGGTGGTGGTGGGTCATCCGTCCATGCTATGAGGAAATGAGGTAATCTGAACTGAAATAACTTTGTATTGTTTGCTTTGGCTTTATTTGTTGCTTGCCTTTCCCGAGGAAACATCATCTCACTTTATGGTTACATCATTTAGGCGATATGATCCTAAAAAATAAATATGTTCCCACTGAATTTAAATAAAATTGACTATACATATAAAATAAATTAGGGACAATACAAACATACTTCTTATAGAAATTTGTTAAATATATTGTACACCTACTGGAAATATTCCATTAGATGTGTTTATATAAGAAGCTGTGTCACGTCGTGTCACAATTGTTACATCGCATGTAGCAATGAAAACGATTAGTTGTGTCTTGGTAGTTGTCGTAGTATTATGTTAAGTGAGAATTACACCGTTTTTATATAGAAGTGGGATATACGCAGTATCATATTAGTGGATAGCATTAATTTTGTAAATTGTCTGTGAGCAAATAATGAAGTGATACTTAAAATTGAGAAAGGTCAAATAGGACAAAATGTAAAGCTCCTGAAAAACGTAAAACGTGCTCCAAATTGACCTCGCCGAGTTCGTCTTTGAGTTCCACGGAAGTCATAGCAGAGCAACGCAAAAGAATTCGACGTCTGGGATTAGATAAGTAAACGTACAAAAGATATGATATGATAGGATATTATGTAGTGTATCCATTCAAGACGAATGCGCAAGTTATAAGTCATTTTAAATGATCCAAGTAAATTTGTTAAGAGAAATATATGGTCAGAGAAATATATGGCTGCCATAGATCCATCTTATAAGCTATAAAATTGCAAAGCTACTTAAACATAATATTAATTTCTGGAGTTGTTTCACACCTTTTTATATCTATTATTTCAGTTGATAAGAAAAGAAAATTATTTCTAATCTTAACCTGTGTACAGTTCTAAGTATTCTTTGACACTTGTTGGTTACCAACTTAGTCGACTAAGCCATAAAATTTCGTACCTTAATGAGGCGCTTTCGTCAATAAGAGAATTTTGTTTAAATTCAAAATTACCATATAATTTGCCGCGAGAGTATACTCCAGCTGAGGTTAGCGGATATATTTTATGAAATCCGACTTTGTCAACACCAACGGGTCTTTTGTACCTAGACGTACCAAAAATAAATGTAATAAATCAATCATTATTGGGTCAATAGCCTACACAACTTATATAACACTATACTGGGACAATCATTAGTTAAAAAAAATTATCGCAACTCTTTGTACGAATGAATTACACACAGATGTCGAAAAAAATAATATTAGAAAGATTTGTGCGTAAAAATTAACCAGTTGGCAGATGAGTGGAGGCTAGTTGAAAAGGTTCAGGAAATTTTGACCCCAATGTATATTTTTCTTCAATAAGAAATATTTTCAATTTTCTACTGATAATTTTTTATTTATACTACTTATATACTATAAACTATATTGTCATGCTTAGTATGTCATAGTAGTAATGATCTTAGCAAATGTATAATGTGACTGGTTATTCGAAGATAATTTTCCCAATAACAATATATGTGAAAGCTTTGCTAAAATCCGTGTAAACAACATCAACTTGGAGTTTCTCATCGAACAAATTTCATGTGTTCATATTTCAGAGCAGTCGTATTAATTGTACATTAACTTATACAAAAATGTTAACGATTGGAACTTCCTACGACCAAGAAGGCTGTGTACAGAAAACCTTCCAAGAAGTTAAGATTGGGGGCCTTCTGGAGGATAAATTCAATCCAATCTGTAAGTCAACAATTTAGGAAACGTTCGCTGTATATTTTCAAGGCAATCATTGTAGCTGTGACATTCACAGGTCGTTCACAGCTATGCCAACTTGAGTTAATCTAGTTTTAAGGTCAGTAGGAATCCTCACCCCTTATATTAAATATATGGTATTTGCTAATTAGAGTATTTGTCAATAAGAATGGTTAATTGCATTTTATCGAAGCAAGTAAACAATACCTCTTGCTCGCCGATAATTTAAACCATCTTCACTTTCTTATTCTGATGCGTTTAAAAAAATCTTGTAATATTTTAGATTCAGAATTAATAGAACAGCCGATAAGTGGTTTTTCCAGTTTATATTTCATATACATACTGGGCCCTGGCTCAGGGTAAAGAGAGCAATAGGTGCCTCTCACCGAAAACAACTACCTACTTTGCAACCACCTGAAGCAGTGGAAAGGGGACACCGATTGCGATTATTCCCCGGTGTGCTTTGGGAAAACTCGGTATGATTTATAAAAAATCAACAGATAGGAGAAACGATTGGACACTACACCGCGCATGGCATTTCCTCGCACCTTCCTACTGTAATAAGAGCTCTAATGTTCAGGACCTCAGTTCATTGCAGCCTTCAGGACGGTGAACGGTATCGCGACGCTACTCGATCCCTGAAACTCGCGTAAGACTTTCAGGCCACCGGAATATCATTGCAAGACAATCGAATAAATAATCTTAAAATTAAAGCCTGTACTTCTGTCATATCTTTAGGGGAAACAACTCAAGATAGTATTTTTAATAAATGTGTTTTGGTATTAACTTTGATTTCTGTGCAATAAGTTCTGTTTCGGAATTAGAATAGTGGGGTTATATTTAAAAGGATATTGAGCATTGTGTTCATACTTAATCACTATCCAAAAAAAAAGGGGGAGTGCGGGAGAATGGGGTATCTTTGACAGTATGTAAGTTGTGAGTGATTTTTAAATTAAAGTGGAATGGGTAAAAACGGATTTGGTACCCTAAGGGGAGCCGTGAATGGATTTTTATTGTTGGGTCTTCTGATAACAGCTCTGGATGCATTTCAAGGTAGGGGTTTGGATGTTTTCTTAAGCAGATGTAAGCTCCACAAAAGCTCTCGTTCTGCACATGGCAGACAATATTATGAGCTAGAGACATGGAGAGAGAAGCTAATTAATGCGGGTTTTTATAATATAAACAATATATTAGCGTCAAATTTATTTTTCAATTTTATTTCGGCAGAAAGTCACATAGCATTTTCCACCGTAAGTTCAGCTGTACCGATTTTTTTAAATTTTCATTTTAATTTAGTATTTAAAGAGAGTAAAAGTCCTACCTTAAAACTGTTATTTTCTACCGGAAATGTGTTCTAGAGGAACATTTAGAAATACGTATTAGATCATCTCTACGATCATACGCATTAGATCGTAGAGAACATTGCTATGGTGCCTAAAATAAAGTACACCAGAATCTAACGCTGTGGTAAATCTTAGAGACCTAGATTAGATTAACAAAACCTCCCCAGAAATATACAATCGTGTAATCAGCAAAAAAATTAAAAGTCGCCCTATAAATATAATAATATACTTCTGTAAACAAAATAGAGAAACATTTGTTGTGCCACAGTGCCACATTTAGTCCATTACTCCATTATTGTCAGAGACATACCATATCAATTCCCAGGTCAAACAGGTAAATCTATAATCCTCAAATATTAACAGTAGATCCCTCTTATGATGTACACATCCGCTAAGAAAGGAATTTTAAAAGTTTCATCTCTTTGGGGGATATGATCGATATCAACGATTTTAAGGGATCCTTGTAGCTAAGCAACCCGTAAAAATCAACATTTTGCTTGTACCAATATTAAGGAATGCTTATAATATCCTTAAGCTCTATTTTACCAAGTCTTCATTAGCGACTACTTAAGCTATCCTTGCTGAAATTTCCGGTTTTGTTTTATCGTTTTGTGAGTTATTTATTCATTTTTAACCCACTTAGAAAAAGAAGGAGGTTCTCAATTCGACAGTATGTTTTTTTTGTATGTTCGTTACCTCAAAACTCATTAGAAGAATTTATAAATCAATTTTAAAAATTCTTTTTTTATTGGAAATGCGGTGTTTTCAAGAGGGTCACTGATTAGTTTTATTGGCATTGCACCTTGGATTACGAAGAAATACCGGGGAACTCAGAAAATATACCAGAAGAAAAGTCGACAGCGCCGGTCACAATCCTAATTTATAGATATTTAAATTAATTTAAAAAATATATTTTCTATTAGATAAAATTGTGCAGCTGAAAACCATTCTCGAATTAACTTAATCATCATAAAAATCAAACCAGCCGTTTAGGTGGAGTTCAATGACAATACATGGACAGAAGAAATATGTATATGAAGAAGATACATACCCGTTACGAATCATGTAGAAGTAGTACAAGTTCTTTCGCCTTTATTGAGGCTCTTCAGAATAATGTACGATTTATCTAATTGGTATTTTATACTTGAATTTACTATCAATACCATTCTCACAATGACACTTTTATAGGACAGTTTTCACAGAAAACTCACATTCATAGAAAACGACTTATAATTATTTTGTAATTATAATTATAAACAATTATAATTATAATTGTTCTCCCTAAACATATCTACATATCTGGAAGATATTAAAGTTTATAAAATATTTTTAGCAAGTAAAACAAAATTGACTCTACTAAAATCTATTCTAAAAAAATGCACTAAAAAGTAAAAAAATAATGTACCAAAAAAACAAAACGGAATATAAAATATATTCTAAAAAATGGGGCTAAAAATTAAAAAAAGTTACGTTATTCTACTACTATTACTACTTAGAATACAATCAACTTATTAGGCCAATCAATTTATTAGAATTCAATCAATGTATTATACAATTATTGTTATTTTTGAAGTCGGTGCCAAGTTCCTTATACGTGTGTTAACCTTGGCTGGCGCCGAAGAAAATGAATGGACTTTCAATGGGAGTATTATTGCAAAAATAAATAATACACAAACATACAACAATAAAACACATAAACATCTGGTGTGCCACAAAGTGCCATATTTGGTTCACTATTATTACCATTATTTATCAGTGACATCACTGACAGTTTCATGTAAAAACTGCTTTACTAAAAACTATATGGTGTATTTAATATCGTCTAGCTTTAACAACGTCATAAAATTTCCTCGTTAAATAATCCATTTGTGTTCAACTATACAACTTAGGTAGACATATTTTAAATATAAAAAATCTTGGTATTGTTTTTGGCAGAAGGACTTTTATAAAGAAAGAAAGAAGGAAGAAAAGAAAGAGTGAAAGAAAGAAAGAAAAAAGAAAAAGCGAAAGAAAAAAAGAAAAAATAAAGGGAGACAGAGAGAGAGAGAGGGGGGGGAGGGAGAGAGAGATATAGGGGGGTGAGAGAGTGGGGTGAGGGAGGGGGACGAGATGGGAGAGAGAGGGGGGAAATAGAGAGAGAGAGAGAGAGAAAGAATGAATGAGAAAAAAAAACATGCACATACCAGTAAAAGGAAACACAATAACATGCACATACAAGTAAAGGAGATTCTATTAACCATTTTTTTGTCATGTATATTCATAGTTAATTATTTAATAACATTTTATTGAAATATACCACATAGAAAACCAGAAAATAAATAAATATCTTCGCGTTATTCTGGAGCAGCACTTAAGCCATAAAAAGACTGTCTAAACAGCTTATTTATAAATTTTACACTCTAAGAGAAATTATAACACTATAATAGGTGCATTGTTTGTTCTCAGGGTTTTTTAAACAGAAAAATTGTAAATTAATTGGGAAATGAACAAATTTAATTTGATTATAATATTATATTTGTTATATAATATTGTTAATCATCTGGGCTATGGGATTAAGGACAAATAATACGGATACAAATATTGATTGAAAAACAAGTGAAGTACAAGTTAAGTCGATGGAATTCCACAAGAGCGTGTTGCAATCTATCCTCCTACGACAGCTTAAAACGCTAAACCAGCACTCAGCCGAGTAATAAATTTATATTATAAAATAAAGTCATAACAGGGAAGATCTCGCCAATATCGTCTTCAAATTCTTCGTCTCGGGAGGAAGTTTTTATTACGCTATATACATAAAGAAAACTACCATTTCCGGCGTTCAATTTAAAAAGGGTAATTTTAATCTCGCCGTAGTTTTCCTTGCCGTCTGCAATCTAGGGGAGTTTTAAAAAACAACTCCCGATACAGTGTATTTGTTATCTGCAGCATTTGATGTAAATTAAGGGAGAACTCCCGCTCGGAATAACCGATGCTTTGCATTTTAAGCGTGCAGCTCACTCAGGCATACATAAAAGTTTACTTGGGGGCATTTATATATTTTAATTTTTAAAATTCCTCGACTTGGAAAATATTCACGAGATATACGAAAATGGACGAAGTACGAAATATGTGCACGATGATGCGAAAGAGGCGAACCAAATATGCTTATGTGGGTATGTAAACTGACAGACTAAATGTATAGCAGCGAAAGCTTTTGCATTAAGTATATATTCGGTCGAAATCGTTCGAGCGTATGGATAAGACGTGCGGAAGTAATTTTTTTGTCTTAAATTAAACTCTATCCTCAGTTACTAAAACCGTCGGAGAATAAACCCCCGCTGGAGGGGGTTTATCCCTTTCCTAGTGGAACCTTTAGCCACCCAGGACATAGTGACAACCTCCTAGGGTTATCAATGAAGGTAGTTATAGCAAATAAGGTCCAACAGTAAGGCCCAACAGGTACCGAATCTGTTTTACAAAGTGCATTGCTGATTTCATTTTAATCAAGCAGGTTGTCGGATCCGTAGTGACTACTGTTTTGGCGTGCTATGGAGTTTATGTAAAAATATGTGTTTGTACTGTGTGTTTGTGAAGGAGGTGAGTAAGTTATTTGCTATTGTTTTGATGTTTTACCACGATCAGAGTTAATGTGTCTGATACTACAATATATATTTAACACGTTTTCACGCAAAAATAATCTTTGATATTATTATAACCTAAAATGTATGTAAGTGCAAAGCACTGTAATCGTAATCCCTAGTAAATTACAGTCGTTGGCATGCCAATGCCAACCACTGAACTTGATATTTTTAGTTAGTTTTAGTTCTTGATATGTTAGTTATTGTAAAATTGGAGTTCTTTATTGACCATAGTGAATTAAAATTATCTATTTTTTTTAATATGCTTCAAAATATGGCATCCGGTAATAATAGAGGGGAAAAGATTAAACGTGCAAGTTGTCCGAGAAGGCAGGTCAAAATTAAAGGCTGCCAAACTGTATGGTGTCCTTAGGGCAACCATTCACATTCGATTGAGTGATTAAATTGAGTAATAAAAATAACCAGGATATGGCCCTGAGACCTATTTAACAAAAGCAGAAGAAAAAACATTGGCGGAGTGGATTTTGACAGATCAACGATGGATTAAAGATGTACAAAAAAGTGTGTAGAATTTTGTAAATGATTGTGGCCGCAAAACTCCATTTCCTAATGGACTACCTGGAAAAGGATGGTATATGGTATTCATTAAAAGGCATCCTGATCTATGTCTAAGAACCACGGAAGCAGTTACCCAAGCAAGTTCGTGTATAACTGAACATGACATTAGGAAATGGTTTACAAGTATTGAAAATGAACTCATTACTGAAAATTATCAGGACATTTTTTTAGATAACAGACGGATCTTTAACGGAGATCAGACTAGTTTTCTGTTGTCCCATAAATAAAAAAGTAATTGCGTGCCGCGAAACACAAAATATCTATGAAGTAGATCAAGGTACTGCAAAAGCATCCCTTACAGTTATGTTCACACTTGGTGCAGATGGAAATCTTACTCCACCAATGATAATTTACCCTTATAAGCGAAGGCCACCTCAGGAGATTTTGGATTCTGTTCCAAGTGAGTGGGGTGTGAGATATTCAGAAAATGGATTGATGAGAGCTTATATTCTATGAATATATTGCGAATGTTTTATTTGTATTCCTTGTTAATAATAACATCGAGAAACCTGTTATTTTATTCGTCGATGAACTTAAGACCGATTTGACTTTACAAGTTAATACATTGTCTCAGGAATTAGGCATCATCTTAATAGCTCTATACCCTAATGCAACACGCATGTTACAGCCTGCTGATGTTTCGGATTTTAAACCATTGAAATCCGGTTGACAAAGAGGTATACTCTCTTGGAGACGAGAACATTCACATTTACAATTTATTATAGAAAACTTTGCTCCGTTGCTTGATAAGGTATTAATACAATTTATTAATAAAAAGATAATAGTTAATGGACTTAGTGCTACTAGCCTGTGCCATGTGATGCTAATTCCTTAGACCAGTTTGAAATTGTGCAAAATACGAAAATAAAAAGTCAAACACACCAACAAAGGAAAACGGCGAGGCAAGACTTCCTCTTTCTGCTATTGACAAGAAAACATATTATGAAAATGTGTTTAATAGTACTGCAGAAGCAAAGAAGCGTTCTATTAACTCAGTTCTACATTGGCCTGAATCACCGAAGAGAAAAAATAAAAGAAATTTTGAAAGACTACCCTATGTTGTTTCGTCATCACAGTGGAAATAAATAGTAGAAAAGAAAGAAGGAAAGAAAAAAATGGAAGAAAAACAAAAAGAAGAAAGGAAAAGGGCAAGACAAGGAAAATGTTTAGAGACACTGTAAGTACAAATAGTTATAATAATAGTGAACAAAACAAGCAAGAAACGTTCAGCAAACACAACCAATCAACATACGACAAAAATAACCTTCCTATAAATATAAAATGACGGACACAAGAAAAAGCAAGGCAGTTAATATCATTATTTAATATAAAGAACGAAATAAAGAAAGAAGGAAAGAAGTTGTAGTTGCAACATTTTGAGCTAGGTAATATTTTTAGACTTGAGTCGAACGCGTAGCACAAAAGCACAGATCCATCAACAAACTGAATAAGGACTCAAATGAATCCTCCACCGCAGTCGGGACAACGTGGAATATGTCGAGAATCCGACCGGGCTGCGAGCAATTGAAATGCTGCTATCGTAGTGAAATGACACCGCTATTTGCATAGCTACGACTGTCACCGATTACCGGAATAAAAAAATCAATAGTGAATGGAATCCCATGACTAAATACGATTTAGGGAGCTGTTACAGCAGCCGATTTTTGCATAAAATCAGCGTTATTTGTTCGGGGATCGGGATATTTGTACACTAATCGTAGACACTAACTGCAGTTGGGAAGTTAGGAGAATTGCTGGAGTGAAAGAAATTGTTTTAGTGAGTAGTACGGATGTAGCCAAGAAAAGAGGAGTGATTTACTACTTCTGGTTAGGTTGCGTATCCACTCCCAGACTGAATATAATTCACATTTGAGGAGAATATATTGTGCTTTGTTGCAGGTGTGGAAACTTAGTAACCAGTTGAAATCAAATGGAAAATCAAACTCAACTGCATTATTAGCACTCGTACTTATCAGTATCATAAACGCAGCATATTATTTTTTGTAGAAATATATATATATATATATATATATATATATATATATATATATATATATATATATATATATATATATATATATATATATATATATATATATATATATATATATATATATATATATACATATATATATATATATATATATATATATATATATATATATATATATATATATATATATATATATATATATATATATATATATATATAGGTATATATATATATATGTATATATATATATACATATATATATATATATATATATATATATATATATATATATATATATATATATATATATATATATATATATATATATACATATATATATACATATATATATATATATATATATATATATATATATATATATATATATATATATATATATATATATATATATATATATATATATATATATATGTATATATATATACGTATATATATATACATATATATATATATATATATATATATATATATATATATATATATATATATATATATATATATATATATATATATATATATATATATATATATATATATATATATATATATATGTATATATATATGTATATATATATATATATATATATATATATATATATATATATATATATATATATATATATATATATATATATATATATATATATATATATATATATATTGGCTAATGATATAGCATTGGAACTAAAATAATTTCTTCCTAAATTTTAGCTTCCTAGATCAAACCTGTGAACGGCGCAAATCGAGTTTGTTTCCCGTTTGAGTAACATGGGAAAATCGACGTTTTTACTCAAACATGAATAGCTGGTAGAAATTTATAATAGCAGTATTTTATTAAATTTCCTGCAAAAAAGGTCCTTAGTACTTATTCCGTGAATTCATTATTTTCAAAGATATGCTCGTTTAAACATTCTCTTAAAAATCGGATTTCAATCAATTCATTTTAAGGATACCTAAAATTTTTTGGACTGTCCGATTGATATTATTTGAAACTAATTTATGATGTTGATATTTAAAGTTTGTGCTTCGGAAACTATAAAGTAGAAGGATATATATATATATATATATATATATATATATATATATATATATATATATATATATATATATATATATATATATATATATTGGCTAATGATATAGCATTGGAACTAAAATAATTTCTTCCTAAATTTTAGCTTCCTAGATCAAACCTGTGAACGGCGCAAATCGAGTTTGTTTCCCGTTTAAGTAACATGGGAAAATCGACGTTTTTACTCAAACATGAATTTATGATAGCAGTATTTTATTAAATTTCCTGCAAAAAAGGTCCTTAGTACTTATTCCGTGAATTCATTATTTTCAAAGATATGCTCGTTTAAACATTCTCTTAAAAATCGGATTTCATTCAATTCATTTTAAGGATACCTATAATTTTTTGGACTGTCCGATTGATATTATTTGAAACTAATTTATGATGTTGATATTTAAAGTTTGTGCTTCGGAAACTATAAAGTAGAAGGTGACTGATGAAAAAAGGGGAGAGTAGGAGACAAAAACTTGTTTTAATTATTATGATATTTTTTTACTTCACCCAAATACATCGATTTTCTGTAATATTTTGAAACTCTTCTGACTCTTCGGGTTTCTCTTTTGTTCGTTAATTCGCTTCTCTTGAAATTATCTGAATTTCTACTCGAGACTCGGAGAATTAAAATAATTAAATATTAAAAACTGTATTGAACCAGATTTAACAGTTGAAAAAAAAATATTTATTGTGAATAAAAGTTTGGATAATTATAACTATTTATTATGAATTTAATAATAAGCTATTAAGCTATAACTATTAAGCGCTAATCGAAGATATTAATAACTGTTTAACGAAGAATGAACAACTAACTCAATATTTGTTACAAGTAGTGAAAGACCATCGCCAAAAACATCCTACTTTAAATTTAAAAAAATATTTATAAAAAATATGAACATTTGTTTAAATTTAATAAGTTCATTAAAAAGACATTTATTTTATTTCATATAACGGTTATTTTATTTGATATAAAAATAATTGCTATTTTAACGCTATTTTAATGCTTGCTATTTTAATATAGATTTCTTAATTTTTTTCCAATGAAACCTGAAAAATGCTGTAATTTGTTTAAGTTGGCTTAAAATTTTTGGGAGCCGTTTTACTCCACTAAGCTACGGAAAAATGAAGAAATTCATCTTGCCTCAATGATTTGTAATATCCTCCTGTCCTCTAGCATGAAAAAAATTTTATAGTGTACTGGTACGTTTTAAAATAGATATAACATAACTTCTTAAAATTAATTGAATGAAATCCGATTTTTAAGAAAATGTTTAAACAAGCGTATCTTTGAATATAATGAATTCACGGATTTAGGACTAAGGACTTTTCCTCTAGGAAATTTAATTCTCTATAAAATGCTGCCTTCAGAAATTATTATTAAAAAAATTTTCTACCATGTTTGAGTAAAAACGTGGTTTTTCCCATGTTAATTAAATGGCATAAAGTCCAATATTTCTATTATTCCATCTATCATGGTTGTCGAAGCTGCATTTTCGTCATCACTTTCTTGCAGCAGGTCCTGCGCATTATTGCAGGAAGCACCGTTAATATATCCACACATATTAGTGCAAAGCCTTTTAGTTATCTTATTGCATTTTTATGTATGTGTTGTGTCTTAAGCGTTCATCTTCAAAATATCATCAAATACTCTCGATCTATGCGAAGAAATGCATAACACTCATAAAATTCTATCTCAGGCTGACCTGTATTATAAGATACTTTCTAATTCGATTTGTCTCACAAATCCGTTCACTTGTATCGAGAACTATCCAATTCAGTACAAAGTTGAGGTGCTCTATCAAATCATTTATCCGATAAAGATATATCTGCCAATTTACCTAAAGTATCGCTTTCTGTATCAACTAAGAAAAGCTGAAATAAACTTCTGAAAAGTTTAAATGCTTCAAAAGATTTCCCTTGTTGCAACACTGGCAAGCTAATATTGAAGACAAGGACGGGAACGGATCTAGGATGATCGAAAAGGTGATGTAATAATTACTTAAATTACTTGAAACACACAAAAGAATAACTCAAGGGAACTCCTTCACTCCTCTCAAGGGGGGGGGCTTGAAAGTAGTACCTATAGTCAAAGACTCATAAATAAATCTTAATTAAAGAGTAAGTATTTTCTAGACGTTGTACTGCAAAAGTTTATAATATGGATGTTTTTAAGAAACTGAATATAAATAAAAATAATTGAAAATATTTAGTACTAGTAAAACGAACACAAAAACCGAAACATTACAAGAAAAACAGCGCTAAACGGTTCCATAACCTCCGAGTAGTAAGCTGTAAAAAGTTTAACCACCGCGAGCGTTGGGTTTCTGGGGGAGGAGGGAAAAATGGGAGAAACGGTTATTTTTCACAGTTTTCCTATTTGTGGAAAACTCCTCGAAAAACTACTTGACCGGCAGATTGCTGTAAGAATTATGTATAAGAGGTTAAAAGTGATTTCTCATTTATGTCGTGTCGTCTCAGTAGGGGTCTAAGAACCATATTCAGAACGGGAGCCCATCGTCATTTTTTTACCCTGAGGGTGGATGCCTTCTCGGGGATGGAAATGTTTTCACTCAAGATAACCACGGAAATGTATACAGGGACAAATTTTAAGTAAAAAAAAATCTGAAAGTTTTTTCGATATATCGATATTTTTCGAGTTATCGCAATTGAAAACGTGTTAACAATGCATGTTTTTGGAAAGTTTTTCGCGAATAGCTCGAAATCTTTAAAAAAATTAATTTTGAAAAAATTTAAAAAATTAAGCTTATAAGAAAACAGAGTTTTTTTTATGAATACGCTAGGTCCAAAATAAAATAGTGATGCCCACGAGTCTCATTTTCAAGAGTCTCGCACGGTCTCGTCTCGTTTTCGAGACGAGACTCGAGACGATACTCGAGTAAGACAAGACGAGACTATTTTTAGTCTCGTCTCAAGTCTCGTGCGATACGTATCGAGTCTCGTGCGAGAGTCTCGCGGAACTAACTCGCCGAATCGCGGATATTGTGATAATAAACGAATCGTGCATATTTCTGTTCTGAGCGCGGACTTGAGAACCTACAAATCATTACCCAATCCATTACCAACAGATTAGACATATAAACCACATAGTGATTAGGCATATAAACCACCATAAGTTTTATTTTTTATATCACATGAGCTGTTGTAGCCATAAATAATCTGCGCGACGGTTTCCATGTATTGCCAGATCTAGCAGAATCTAAACTACAAGTGGGTACGTACATACTATTTTCGTTTTTTTACGCATGGTGTTAAATTTAGTGAATCATAAAATTTCTGGCTTTATATCACTATTATACTTACTATTTGAAATTATTTTCTATAACATGGTACTAAATTTAGTGAATCAAAAATTCTACTACTTATTTTACTACTTACTTTTACTACTTTATATTACTTAAACTGTTAAGACGCTGTATCCCCACGACCACGAATACCGAACCACCTTCTTCGATTTCTCGAATTTGGCATCATCATCATTCGTCTCCGATTAACTCCAGATGATGCCAACTTAGTTGGCGAAACGTGTGTCGAGAAATTGAAAAATATGGTTCCGTGTTCTTCCTTGTCGTCAAAAATAAGAAAACTATAATATACTGATATACTAAATAATAATAGACTAATACTAATAAAATAATATACTAAAACTATATGCTTTAACTATCAGGAAACATCGAAATCGTCTTAATAACGAATCTGCACGATGTTTGTTATGCCTAAACGACTGGGTAAAAAACAGAAATATTTATGACAGAGAAAGCTCTGAAAACTGTTAATTTTTGAAAAAAAAAGTTTAAGAATTATTATCGCAAGTAGGTATCCCTGGAACAAGATTATGCACGGTGAGACTTCGATACTTTTGCAAGACTCTCGTACGAGAAGCGAGACGAGACGAGACTGGGGCTGCGAGACGAGACTCGATACGAGACTAGATATCTTATCGGTGAGACAAGATGAGACTATGTGAAAGTATCGTCTCGTTTGTCTCGTGGGCATCACTAAAAATAAAAGAAACTATGGCAAAAAAAATTTTCAACTTTTTTTTGCAACAACTTAAATAACGGAAAATTGATGCATTTTCCGGAAACAACTTATAGAAAAAAAATTTTAATACTTCGAAAGACCTTTAAAATTAGTACTGCTACTAATTTAATATTGCGTTATAACTAAGAGAGATACGATGCAAAAACTATGGGCTGTTTAAATTTTGGGGGAAAAATGAGCGCTAAAACCCCAGCCATTCCCACCAGAAGGGATATTGACCGTTATCCCTTTACAAATTACTTTATTATAGTATTACTCATATAATACAAAAGTTTAGCCGGGTTAGAATGCGTATTTCGAGAAAAAAAAATGATGAAAAATTATTTATATTAAAACGTATTTTTCAAATTTCTTAAGAAAATACATTTCCAAAAAACTGTTAAAAAAAGATACGTAAAAAATGACATAGCACAAAAATGTAGATTTTTTCTAATTAAAAATTTTGTTTTGTTTTCTTTCTATTTACGTAGTATGAAAATAATGGAGATATAATTATTAGAAATTTGCATTTTATTGCGCGTACCACCCCTCCCGAGCCTTTTCCATTACCTTTTGAACATGAAGGGTTTAGGCATATATATATATATATATATATATATATATATATATATATATATATATATATATATATATATATATATATATATATATATATATATATATATTATCTTGTAGTTCTAGAAATTACCTGTAAAATGGTTGTTGATTGAACGTTGTAGCTTCAAAATTAAGTGACTTATGGTAAAAATAAAAACAATCGCATTTTTTCGGATCATAAAAACTACTCCATTCCACATAATATTGTAGATTTATAATTAATGATAATATTATGTTCGTGTATCGTGTATATACATATATAAATGTATAATTTGTACAATATTTTCGCCTTTTTTATTATTATTTTACGCAAAGGGGTGGTTTTTAAGGGTTGAAAATTTATAATAAATCGTAAATCTTGTTCGATAACATGTAAGAAGCTTTATTCTGCATAATTAAATAAGATGTTAATCCATAAAATACTTAAACGTGTATTTTTTTCCAAAGGGCTAGTTTTCACCCTTAAAAACAAGTCACTTTTGAGGTCAAGATGAGCTTAATTGCAAATTTTCCAATGGTTTGGCTACAAGAGATTGCTTTTTCCGATTTTATTATTATTTCTATGTTTATGTACTATCTATCATGGCCTATGTACTATAGGCCTCGAGACAGTTATAATCAGGTTCCTCACCCCCAAAATCATAGATCTATATTCAAAATTGATGAAAATGATCTCGCTACGACAACTGAAACCGAATTCATAGTCCAAAATAACATTAGGTCCCAAACTGTACTTGACGCGACTGTACATCAGTTAAAAGTTACTGATCCGATGGGCTCCCATTCTGGATATGGTCAATAAGTCCCTACTGACACGACGAAATGAGAGAAATTACTTTTAACCGCTTGTGCATAATTCTTATGAAGTTAGGTTCTAATGCGTTGTCTATCGCAAATGTCATCCTATAAGAAAATGATTTACATTAATTTTCGAACAAGAATGGTCATATCATAACTACTGGGCAAATACAACAGTATTTTTCCAGTTTTATCTACCCGGTATGTATTGTGTGTAATTAAAACATCTACTAGTACTGTAACTGCCT
>CAXKVY010004001.1:0-18972 GCA_964058915.1 Tetropium fuscum | reverse complement strand
TGGCCACACCATACGGAGCATTTATTTATAAGTACTTCCACAGTGTAACAACCAAATCATAATAATTATCAATTAGTTCAGTTACAATTCCCACTTAATAAACACTATGTACAGAACTTATATCTACCTACCCGTAAATATTATGCCTGCAAATCGAGACCAGATTTCCTCTTGCCCAACTTATGTAATTTCAGGATATGTGTCTAATACTAATAGCGACCCCCCAAAGGGCCCCAGAACAATGTTTAATTAAAATACTCGACGAGGAACTAGCAATAAATTTAAACGGGAATGTTTTCCACAAATTTATGTACAAGGTATTTGTACCAGGCATTTCCCAATAATTTATACGTTTAGGATACCTGCTAGAATTTCGGCTATTTTGTACACAATTATTTAAACGTGCTCTTCTGTGACGGACGTTTCAATTGTTCGATCACGTAGAATTCCTCAAGAATGATTATGTTGCCCGAAAACTATGGTTTTATTATTTCCATTACCGTGCGTCCGAAAAGTTAACGTAATATGTGTTGACTTTCTTGTACTTATAACTAAGTTACAAAGATTTAAAAAATTCTGATTTGTAAACCACAAACATACGTTACAAATTTTAATTACTAATATTGGCTAACATATACATATATATATATATATATATATATATATATATATATATATACATAACATATATATATATATATATATATATATATATATATATATATATATATATATATATATATATATATATACATAACATATATATATATATATATATATATATATATATATATATATATATATATATATATATATATATATATATATATATATATATATATATATATATATATATATATATACATATATATATATATATATATATATATATATATATATATATATATATATATATATATATATATATATATATATATATATATATATATATATATATATATATATATATATATATTGAGATAAACCAGAAAATAGAACGTAAATCCTCGGCAATCAAATGCAACAAATTAAAATTAAATTAAATTCAGTAGCCTACAACTAACGAACAGGCTATAGTATAAGCGCAAACGAATACTTGCATATAACCAACGAACAGAGTATATAACATAATATCGTTAAAACTAAATAATTAATCTCCACAAAAATCTGTTTCAAATGAAATTACAGTGGACAAGTCATACTAATAATTATCACATATCAATCACTAATAAACTATGTCTAAATTAAAGGATTAATGATCTGATTAATTAATCTGATTGGTCAGATCAAAATAACAGAACAAGAAAGAAGTTGGTAACCAGGAAGTTGCATCTGTTTTTTAATACGGTAAATCCGTAGCAACTACAACAACAATACTACAACAAGAGAGTCTAGTTACGGCGCGGCGTTCAAAGAAGCAACAGCCACGCTCGTGAATTTTATATTTTTTATTAGAAAAAGGCAATTGACAATTTAAATAATAAGTATTAATTTGTGCTAAGTGAGCCACAATACCAGTGTATATGGTCTAGAAGCAGGAAAACTACACAAATAGGTGTTTTCGTCGTTTTTACGAGTAAAGAAGGGAAAAGCTTGGTAGCGTCCCAGTCCATTGGAAAAAAAAATTGCAGTCTATATTTATATCAAACAAGAAAAGGAAACAAACTGTCACAGTGATTAAAGTGATAGCAGAGTAAAAGACTACCTCCCAGCAGCTAGTAATATAAATTTACATACCAGGCAGTCAGCATTCCAGAGGCACTGCAGCGATATCCCGCTAGATGACACCACCACCAGATACCAGAAGCAGTGTAGTTCGCGTGTAAGTGAAATCGAAAGCAAGAAGTTTTGTGAATGTTCATAAAAGGATTAACATATTTTACAAGGTAATAAACAATTCTAAATTTGCTAATATTAAGAAATACTGTTAAGAAATATTATTGAAATATTCCAGAAACCATTTTCATTTTCAAAAAGTATGGCCAACATCGCCAACAAAATAATTTACTAATATTTTCACACCCTGTTAACCGGCTCAGTCAGCGCGCGCCGATGCATTAAGCAGCCCATGCGTCGGAGAAGCTACAGTGCTTTCGTTTGATATGTAAACTAATGGAACGCGGTGCTTAGTGGCGCGCGCAATTTTCCTAATATAGAAAATAAAATAAAAAACAATAATGTTAACTCAATTTAATTTATAATATATCAAAAACAAAATGCAAATAGATGCGAACTGCAAATGTATTTGGTTTTATTTTTTCCGAGCGAACGTTTCATCTGTTCGTATCGCCTGAAAGACATCTTATGATGGTGGCGCACGCATATAGTTATAATTTCGCGCATTGTATTAATGGATATTTTTTGTTATTGTCTCAGTGGCAGTTGTAGGTGTTCGATGAGTATTTGTGTCCTTGACCGTATTAGGTAGGTGTTCACAACGCGACATCGAACGTGAACGTGAAGTGTAAAAGGCGTACTCGAGTGTTTTTATAATAATTGTGTCTAGTGTTTGTAAAATCATTGGTTATAGTTAATATTTTATAGTGTTATTATAGTATTATAGTATTTATAGAATATAGTGTTTATAGGTTATAGAAATCCCGAAAAATCTCACATTTAATGAGAATTTCTGATATGAGTTTTTGTGAAGAGTGCTAAGACATAAGATGACATAATATGAATATGATATAATAAGACATCTTTTGAAGTCACCTTGCTTGCGCATGATGATACGCCACTGAGCAGTAAAGCCAGTAAATCGCCGTCTTGTTCAGGTGTCTTCTAAGTGAGCGAGAAGGGTAAATGGGATTTATATGAGTTGACGAGGGATAGCGACCGATATGGTAAGCCGCGGACTAGAGACCCTAGTTCTATCCACAAGAAATTGTGGTGGTAATTTTACACTAAATATCCATTTGTATTGCATAGTGATGCGAATTACCGCTTCTGTAGTAATTGGTATGGATTTTCTTTGTGAAATGCCGTACAATTTTTTTCTCTAGTTTGTATATCAAACGAAAACACTATAGCGGCCGGCATAGGTTTCTATTGGATTTTATAATACTGACTCGATCGGAGTCAAAGCCGCATTTGTTATGGGTTAGGGGAAGCTCTGCTTCCCTTGCTTCCGTGGACTGCGCGCCCCGGATTTAAAGTATGTGTCCCGAATGATATGCAGTAGATGGAGATAAAGTGGATAGGTTTTCAGTTTCCATGTGATTTCACCGTAGAATCATACGACGACCAGATGCCAATATTATAGTTTTAATGTTTATTTTTATAAGCTACATAAAACAGCATCAATTATTTTGATATTAATAATATATATAAACTATATAAGTTCTGAAAAAACGTTCTGTAATGGATGAAACATTAGAAAAACAATTATGGAACGGATAATGGAACTGATTTTAAATGAGATATAAACGAATACTAGTATACAATGTTTTAAGTCAAAAAATTTGCTGACCCATTTGCAAAGAGCCATTACAGGGGGCTCACTTGAGCCGTCCGCTTCGAGGCGGAAAAACTAAAACGTATCACACCCTTGCAAGGAACAGCAATTCGGAGAAGAGAGGGAGGAGTTGCGCTACTATTTTATTTTATATATACGCGATGAAAAGCGTTTTTTCTCGTTTATTACCGGATAATATTTTATGCCCGTCATGCACAAAGCCAAGTTACGGTATAATTTATATTTTCATTCATCAACTATTAAAATGTTTGAAATCTTATTCTGTAGATTTCAAATTATTCTTTATTGGAGAGTAAATAATACCCGCTCAGTTTTAGATTTCGAATCGAAAATTGTTAAAATGGATTTTCACCATGTCTAAATATGATCTCGTAAAAAGCCGGCACGCAGGTAAAATCACAAACTACAGTATACCTTTAGGGCTACTGAATGGGTACTTTAGATGGTAGAGACAAGAAGTGGTAGAGCTCTTTTCAATACTGACGAAGGACCAGTATTCGATTGTTAGATGTAATAATGACAGTTATGCCGTACCTTTTTCTATTTTCTTACGATACCGATTATAATATTAGCTCAGTCATTCTGACAAATCTCTCGTAAATAGTCCAAAGTACATGAAAATTTGGTGATACCTTCATTTTGTCCCTATAAAATTTATAACGACATTTATAACATTCTTTTGTAGAGGTCGAATAGAAAAATTATTCCAGTTTTTATATTATGAGCAGTCGATAGAAACAAATGAATATAATTCATTTATTTATATAGGTATTTATTTATATAAGGTATGCCAATAGAAGGACATATATTCCAATAAACGGGATACACATAAGTAATAATAAAAATAACATGCCCACTGTTAATGAAACAAATAAGACTGAGTACTACTTACACATACTAACTACATAATAATGATAAAATTAAGAAATGAATTAATTACTGGGGAAATATTAAATGGGCCTCACGCCTAATTTGTTCAAAAGATTTATTAAACAGGGCCGCCCTGTATATGCTGGCCGCCTGTGTGCAAATAAAAAAATTGGACTGCAATCTTTTTATTTGCACCCCCTAAAATATTTCTTTACCGGTGGAACAGGTTTTGCATGTGCAAAAATGATAATATGCAATTAAAACTAATGACACTTACATGAACGATGAATCGCGAATTTCGAAGTTAGAAGTGGGTCCTCACGCCATTTTGAATTCGTCATTTTGATTTTTAAGTTTGACGCAAAAATTATACTGACCTTAAACTCCGCACAGTTTCAAGTTTGAGACAAATAGGTTCATAACAGTCCGCAATTTTGGATCAGCCATCCTGATTATTTTTAAGTTTGAGTCAAAAATTATGTTGTGTTACCTTAAATACCGCAAATTTTCAAGTTTGAGAGAAATAGGTTCATAAATAGGAGAGTCCGTCATTTTGATTTTATTAAGTTTGAGTAAAAAATTGCATTGATTGACCTTAAACATATTAATGGGGTATTAATGAAAATCGATGAACAATTATTAATTTTGACACAATAGAAATCCTACTTAACAAGTTTGCCAACTGTATATGAAAAAAAATATGAACTAATTTATTGACCCATATTTTCCATCCAATTTAATTAAAAGAGTATTTTGAGGAACGTTATTGCTTCTGAAAAATCGGTATACATAGTATCTACTTGCTCTCTATTAGGCATTCTATCAGTGATAGATTGTACAAAGGGAATTAGATTAGTTATTACAGAACGACCCCGGAAGAAACCATGTCGATGTCGATGGTCGCTAATAAGATTTTTTGCGTTAAAAAATAGTTCATTTAGAATTATTGCAGCAAGCATTTTACATAGAACCGAAAGAATGGATATAGGGCGGCAATTGTTCACCAAATCCCTATTTTCACTCTTACATACAGGAATAATTCGTGCTTGCTTTGATATATCGGGAAAAATACAGAGATGGATTTATTAGCTATAAGAAACAATGGATAAGTAATGGTGTTTATACAATTTTTGAAGAGTATAGAGGCGGCCATCTATTATGTCCACTATAACGATCTGATACTTAACTTGCTCAATAGGATCAAAAGTAAGGGCAATTGTATATCCAATGGCTGTATATGATTTAAAGGAGTACCTGCTGATTTGCTTCTATCTGATGAACGCCTTACAAATTTGTTTATCAGTTGAAACTAGTTTATCCTCAAACTATACAAATATCGCAACAGATTTAACTTGACTTTTATTAGAAACAAATGACTAAAAGCCTTTCAAACTATTTTTTTTGATATGCTCAATCTTGGAGATTGATCATATCAGATTTTGTACAGATTCTATAATAATTTGCTATAGATATATAGTTTGTTCTTTCCAAATACTAGAACATTATTCTGTATATGCATTCTGTATGGAATGCGGATCAAAAATGTGCTATACCTAGCCCCATGGGGACCCTTGTACTTCCTCTCTGAGGAAACGTCTCGCCTAGGCCATCAACAAGCCTAATGTTGTAAAAAAGGTGATGATGTTGCCCAATTTCCCTCAAATTGGCCATAGAAGGCCAACGCTCTCCCAAAATGGATTATCTGGTTGATGATATGGACATTCACAAAGTATATGCCTGACCGCCTCATCTTCTTGTTCGCATCCCCTCTACAGATGGGTGTGGCACCTTGCTTCATATTATGGAGGTATTTTCTTACTTAATAGTGGCCAATTATAGGATGCCTATTGAGAATCGCAGGTTTCCCCTAGACATTGTCACATAATTCCTTGTTGGGATATCTGAAGAGATTTCTAGTCAGCCGACAGCTTGGGCATCCAGTTTGGGCACAGCTTGCATTTAGTTGTATATCAATAGATTTGAGACAAGCCATTGTAATCAAGGCCACTTCTAGATGTAGATCTAGTGATGGAAGACATTACCTCCATTGCTTTCGTTGGTGTTATTCGCTTCCTTCCGGTTTTGCTCAAACAGGCAACTCTTTGTATTTCAGTTTTGCTTGTATTCTTTTACCCTTGGTTTACCAGACAACAGCTACATAGACCATCTTCCATCATAAGACCATAGGTCTTATGATGGTAGTGTACATCCATATGACCACTTTGGGTTTCATTCCCTCAAGCCTTTTTTATTCTTCTTTAAAGGTGAAGCTTCCAGTTTAGTTGGAATACATGTAGGTTTATCACCTTTTAGGAGAATTAGTGCTCTCATTGGCTTCACTAGAAAATTATTAATCTGTAATCAATATTGAATATAAAAGGCAAAGGGATGGGACGCGTTAAGTGTCTACGAATTTCACAATAACCAGTTATTACTAAACTTTGTGTTGCACTTTTTGTAATACATTTCTCAATATTTTATTATTATATATATATAAATGATATTCCAAAAATACCATTGTTTTATAAAACACTCTGTTTATCTGTGTTGTGTATTTTTGTTCACGTATAGAACTTTATATTGACGGTGTAAATTTTGCCAAGAAAAATCCAGAAAATATTAAAATTGAACGTGTGAACACTTTTAAAATATACAATAATTCTGAGTGTATTATTGTGCATTTAAAAGTATTTATCCGGTCGGTCGCTACCCGCCACAGACACCTAGATGCCGCTCTTCGAGCAGCTGCTGCCCCATTCTCAATAAAAGTTGAAACCATTCATACGTAAATTCAATTCAACATCGGTCCCGGTATAGAGTTCGCATCGTCTATGTCGTATGGGAGGAATAATTCCAAGTTTATCCAGAAATATCTGTGTGCAATAAAAGTTTTGAGGACTTTTATTTGGATATCAGTCAGCCACGTATAATCTCAACGTTTCGAATATAGATGAATCGTGCAATTTTTTTTGCGAACATTTCGTCGCTCTATGTAGGATATAAATAAAACAAACATATGGTGCATATTATTCCAAAGGTCTACACAAAATGGATATCACGCTTTTATATAATTGCCTGATAAAGATCGATCAGCCGAAATAAAGTTCAGCTAAGCGTACGGACCAAATATGCGGAATATTTTTTTGCCAAGCGGAAGACGGAGATAATTTTAGAAATAAAAAGATACCTTTATTATTTGGGATTTTAGCTATAGGTATAATAACAATAGAAATCGGCGCATGCTACTACATTTATAATAGACCTGGGGTTATACAATAATTTACTATGATGGTAACCATACCGGCTAGCTTTTGCCCCATTTTCTTTGGGCATTTGGGGCATTAGTTGGATGAATTTATACATATATTTTACATTTAAATCAATGTAAAAACAGTTTGCAGTACACATTAAGTTAAGACGGGTACTGACTAGCTTCTAGTGAGGACGACACCTTCATCCAATTTACGAGCACACAAATCCCCACTGTTCGTTGTGAGCCCACCGAAAATATGATTTTATCATCTGATTTAATTTCAAGTGCTACAAATGTAGATGTACGTAGATATAGATGAAATACATAAAAACAAGTTGCTTCCGATTTATTTTTGGCACAAACAGCTCAAACAATTAGTAGTCATTGCAAAAATTTGGTACCTACGTAAGATCTTGAGTAATTAATTCCTTTAATTGGACTGGGATCGGAATAAAGAGTACGAGGATGTGACAAGGAATTTCAGACATACTAGCAGTGACATGATATACCTGACAATAGTTGACTATTGAGCTCTATTATTCCAGAAGTTTGTAGTC
Organism: Tetropium fuscum; assembly: GCA_964058915.1. Classification (NCBI taxonomy): domain Eukaryota; kingdom Metazoa; phylum Arthropoda; class Insecta; order Coleoptera; family Cerambycidae; genus Tetropium; species Tetropium fuscum. Next base: position 10,817 of record CAXKVY010004001.1, on the reverse strand, counting down.
ATCGTCTAAGGATTAAAAGATCGAGTCAAGATTAGTAGTAAATGTTCATATTTTATATCAAGACATTATTCAAAAAAGTTTTCTCGAGAAAACATTTGTTACGCTACAAGGCACGCTACATAATCACCAAGTGATGTAATTGTATAAGGAGCACGGCTTGATATATATCAACATACAGGCATTTCCTGTATGTATGAAAGAAATCTTATTCTTTCGAATTTCGGTTTCAGTTTAGCTACCTACAAGCTCATCCGGTCCTGAAGTTGATTTATTGAGAAACTATAACTGTTTTCTGTTCTCGCATACTTCGGTAGTTGTGCCCATTGAGGCCCCAATTTATGCCCCCCCTGTATATCCTGTTAAGTGTTTCTTGTAGTATTTTTTTTCTTTCAGGTCCCAAAATCCACATATTTTTGTATAAGTCGATCAAAGTAAACATTTTTGTCACTAGAGTCTTGCTTGTTACACTACGTCCTCTCCGCAGCGTACTGACACGGACTGCGGTTTAAATAACGTCGCTGTACCTAGAACGAGCCTGTTGTGTTCGGGCAGAAACCGACAACTGCCCTTCATGTGGTAAGTGGTAGCAAGTCGGATTGAGAAATCCCTGGATTACAAGGAATCCACCCCGGGTGTCTTAATAGATATAGAAGGTGCGTTTGATAAAACCACCTTTCCTAAAGTTACAGCGGCTCTATTACACAGGAACGTTCCACATATTGTGGGAAGCTGGATATCCAAATGCTCTCTAAAAGAGCAGTACACATCAGAAGACTCTGTCATAAGAGAACTGGTTACGAGAGGCTGTCCGCAGGGAGGTGTTTTTTCACCACTGCTATGGAATCTGGTTCTTGACCGCCTCCTAAACCACCTCAACATGGAAGGATTCTACACAATTGCATACGCAGATGACCTAACGATACTGCTTAATGGAAAATTCTAAGGAGCCTTCTGCCAGATAATGCAGCGAGACGGAAATGGTGGACAAGGAGACAGTGAGAGCACCCGTTCTCCTAAACACAGCATTAAATTTTGCACCATTTTGGGTGAACTTGGTACTTGGGTATAACCTTCGATGCTAAACTAAGTTGGAATATTCACCTTGAAAGAAGAATAAATAAGGCCTACATATCATATGAGCAGTATCACAGAACCGTAGCGAAAACCTGGGGAATGAAACCCAGGGTGGTCATATGGATATACACTGCTATCATAAGACCAATGATAGCCTATGGAGCTGTTGTCATCTAGACATCTAGAAGACCACCTGACTTTGACTACCATGACTCACCTCAAATCCGTTGGCATACTACTATACGCGAGCTGTGGCCAAACTAGACGCTACCTGTGAACTGGTGCTGTTAAGACGATACCTCTTTTACAGCATGCGTAGATCGTATTCCGCCTCGGCTTCTCTTTGATAAACCTTACACCATATAAACTAATGGTGAATGGTGAATGGTGATGTGACCGCTGTTGAAGGTGTAAACTATGACCTCACAGACGGATCAAAGAAGATGGAAGGAGCAGGCTGTGGTATATGTTCCAGAAAACCGCGACTCCAATGCAAGTGGACTATGGATAAAACTTCCAGTGCAGTACAAACAGAACTCGCAGGTATAACCATGGTATAACCATAGACGCAAGAGAGATGCTCGCAGATAAATAACGGGCAAGGCAATCAGAATCTGCACAGATAGTGGACAATCACTACTGGCCCTGAAGAATTATAAAATAACTAAAGGGTCAACATGGGAATATCACCAAGCACTTGTGAGAGCCTGTCAGATGAATAACATCAACCTATGTTGGGTCACAATGCAACAGCAATAAAGAAGATGACAAACTGGCCGAGAAGGCAGCTAGCCTGAAAATTGTTGGGTGGAGGAAGAACCAGGGGCTAAATGCAGCCTCAATGCGGCGGAATCTTTGATCTGTAGCCCGAACAAATTAGTACAGTCACTACAAAATTTTACATTGATTTGCAGCTAAGTTAATTTCTTTTTTGTTTTTACATCTGTGACAACTACTACCTGACAAGCCTGACACTGTGGTGCGAAGTTACAAACTACGCATGAACGTTTTAAAATAAACATATTATTGTTCTCTCAACGGTAGGGGCGTAAATGGGAAGGCGCGCGAGTATTTTTATACATTTGATAGGATTTTAAGAAATCCCTAGATTACATATAAAATTCCATATTTCCCTGTAGGTGTTAAAAATCCCTAGATCTAGGGAGAAATTCCTTAGGTAGGCAACACTGCTCGCGGCTCGTTGCAATTGCTACACGACGCGCTCTCGTGGGATTGTTCGTCACGTCGCGTCATATACATGTGACAGTTCGCTAGTCAGTACGCGGCTTATATAAAATACAAGGTCATTCTAGATATTTATGTTGACACAGAATTATAAAGCTAGTTCTTTAGTATATGATGTTGGCAATGGTTGACAACTAAATAGAACTGTTTCCAAATTTGTTTTTTTAAATCCATATTTTTTTAAAGCTGTTTGTAAGTCTAAATATAGCCTAAAACTGTCACTATTATAAGGGCGCTTTGCTTTATGGTCATAGCCAACAGAAAAAACAGGTGTGCCAATAGCTACAAATAAAATCACTAGAAATTACCAAATATACTAATGAATGACCTTAATATTTAAAACGTATTCTAATTTCTTTACAGCAATACATGTAGAAATACATGTACATTATAATCGTGTATTACGTTATACTTGGCTTGGTGCTATACATGTAGAAATTAATGTAATTTTTGGTGCTAAGTGGCTTTTACTTCCATACAGACTTTAACTAAAAGAATATTTTGGGTATCGAATTACCATCGGTAGTTGCGATTTTGACTAACTGGTACCAAAAAAATCACTTGCGGTAACCTCAACTTTCATATTACACCTTGTTCCGTTTAAGAATCGGATTATAATTTACATACATTGAAAATGACATTATTTTTCATCTTTCGATTATATTTATTATTTCTAGTAACGGGTCTTAAAGCATGGTCACGACCATTGCTTTATGAAGCAATTAGGCAACTTAATTACCAAACGCAAAATTTAGACTGTAGAAATGCTTTTGAGGAACATGATCAACTATCAGAAAAAATGGTATGCCATTCTTATATGAATTTCAAAGTTCAAAAATCACCTTCGCGGAAATATTAATAATTCTACAACAGTAATATTATAAATTTCAACCAGTATTATTATTTGTAATGCTACCTACGTTATATTCGTTTAAAATTCCAATCGCATGAACCCCATCTATAATAAATGCATATATTTTAATGAGCTTAATAGAGCTTAACTGTATTTCTATTTTTTATCGGCTGACCCCTTCACCAATTATAGACCAATTACCAAGTTAACCGAACGTACGTTACTCGCCGTTACGAATTTGAATTTCTGAAAAAAATATATGTAAAATAACCCATGAAAGCTATTTCCGTCTTGCTGTCGTCACGGTCAATTAATAAATGCTATTCGACTGTGTCGATAATTGTACAGGATGTTTACGGTTGTTGTGCCCATACTGAATCATAAGGTTCACTGGATGGTTTATTATTGCCTGTTTCCATGAGATGAATAATGTGTCGTTTATTTATATATAGCATTATAGCCAATACCTGTGGATGACAGCGCATTTATTAATGCTCTTCTGGATGCCAAAACTACAGACGCAAAACAATGAAGCCGTTGTCGTAAAGATGAGGGAATATCTCAACTATTTAGACGGAATAATATTGCATTTTAGTAGGTATTTTAGCATTCCAGTCCTCTTGTATCCTGTTTTTATCTAATTTATGAATATTGAATCCTTCTGTCAATTTAACCTTTCTGTGGGTGTATTGGGAAAATTTGGCTAGCCCTGGAAAGTCTGATCTCTTCAGGTATGCTCCCTTTTATTTATGGATACCCTCAGGAAGGAACTAAATATGCTGAGCGACACAGAAGGTTTCGCAAACAGATGTCGAAATATTCGACGAAACGATGCTAGAAGACAGTGTCACAAGAGAAATTCATAGGTAATATGAAAAACAAAAACCGTCTCATCGCAATGTTAAAGGCCAACTTTGCAGCAGCTAGAATTAACACAAAGCAGGCACAAGAAGATGCAGATACATTTATAGTAACAACAGCAATGGATGGTGATCATGATTGGTCGTTGTCATTCCAATCTATACTTTCAGGACCCCGGCAAAGGAACAGCTTAATTTTTCTCCAGAATGCCAACCAGACCAATACATTAGTGACAACATATTGTTTTGAGATGCTATGGGAGGATGTGACACCCTTTTCAGCCTCATTTAAAGTAGGGAAGATGAGGTTTCTCCAAACCCTCAGGAAAAACCCTGCTCTAACCAAGACTATCGCCATTTTTAAAGATCCTAACGGCACATGCTGATGCTGTTACTAATGCTGGCCTTACCCTTTTCACTACATTGTATAAATTGACTGTCAGACCAATTATGGAAGTAAAAAAGCAGGCCACAACTGTTCCGATATAATAATATGTATATTCCGATTTCTTATTAATTAATTAAAAATAAAAAAAAAATGTACTTGTTGAACATGCAATTGCCCATTTTTGTTTTGATAGAGGGAAAATATTCCATGGATGTTAGCCTAGTTAATTAATAATAATAAAAAGCCTAATAAATTAATTGCGACCTCTACTTCGCTTGTTTGTTTGCACATTTCATAAGGAACTTTCTCGGTACATGTGATATACAAAAAATGCAAAGATGTATAGCACAACGTTAAACGAAAAAGTTTCTTTTTAAATATATTGTTAATTATAAAATTAAGCATATGGATTTGAATGTCCTACAAAATCGTGTCCTACGGCAAAAATAAGGAGGAAACAAAAAAGAAATGTCTATAGGAAAAAGGTCGCCAGAAATTCTATGATGACAGGATTATACCTTTCCTTAAGTGGGTCGGATTTTGTTACTGCGCACCGCATAAAATAAATCTTCATAAACCTTGACCTATACTACAATTATGATGAATGGAATATCAACATTCCTTGCAAAAGACAATCAGGGGATAATTATTTTTTCAACCCCATTCCAAACGAACGATGTGGCGCACCATATGCCTAAAAGAGAAATATCACCCTAGTGAACTCTTCCTTTAATATGTTATAGTTTTTCCCAACTCTGCCCCAATCGCCCCTACCGCAATGAAAATCATAACGCTTTTGTTAGTGCTGGAAGTCTGGATATACATTGTCTTCGGTGTTTAGATATCTGGTTAGTATATCCGACGAGCTCTTATTATTTTTATCAGAATCATAATCAAATAAGTCCCTGTATATGTACGCGTGTGTCTGTGTGTGCATGTGCTCGTGTATTTGGTTTAATATGGTCCGACATTATTTATAGAATAAGCTGTTTACGTCTCTTCGCGTTGTAAAAAAATATTTCATATGTTTTTTCCCCCTCGAAATATGTGACGGATATTCATACTGAAGCATTAAATAATGCGTAAGGGGGGAGGATGACGTCGGGTATTTTTGTTAGTTCAGATGGTGAACAGTGTACATACTTTTATGAAAAATAGTTCGTTTTAAATATTGTTATATATATCGCTGTTGAGCGGTTGTAAATAAATGATCAACGGCAAAAATTAAAAATTGATTGCCTGTTCACAGCGGTGCACCAACAGAAATAAATCTCGATATAATAAATAAACATAAGCAAATAATTACACCGTGATAATATCATATTTTAGTTAAATATCAAGGTACCTATTGGAGTTCTCTCTAAGTTCTTGTCGGAGATCAGACGTTTTTTACAACTGGTCGTATCTCAGTTGTATAAAGTGTATAATCGATATCGATATGTAACCCCGACCAACACAGTAGACTAAACTCAAGGTGTTAACATACTTTTTTCGGGAGCTTTACTAAATTTTTAAGGAAGTTTTACAACTCTATCAATTTTTCTGTCACTCTTAATCGATGGCCACCAAACATAAGAGCGAGCTAACGATTTTATTTTCGTAATTCCGATGTGAGATTCATGTAATTAAATTAAATTACGGTATTTCACTGGAACAACAACCTTATCCATGAGACAGCCTTGTTAAACACTTAGTTTGGTCTTACGACGTCTTGTATATGGCAAAATTTCATCGATTAATTTTTTGTTTGGCCCACCGTTTAATACAAAATAAACAACTGGATAAAACTTCATCTCTACTATAGTGTTTTCGTTTGATATACAAACTAGAACAAAAAATTGTACGGCATTTTACAAAGAAAACCCGTACCAATAACTAGAGAAGCGGTAAATCACTAGGCAATACAAGAGGATATTTAGTGTAATAATTGTGTACCGCCACAATTTATTGTGAATAGAACTAGGGTCTTCAGTCCACGGCTTACTATATCTGTCGCTATCCCTCTTCAACTCATATAAATCCCATTTCCCTTCTCGCTCACTTAGAAGACCCCTGCATGAACAAGCCGGCTATTTACTGGTTTTACTGCTCAGTGGCATCATGCGCAACCAAGGTGAAGTGACTTCAAAAGATGTCTTATTATGTCATTACATATAATATATGCAAAACATTAAGCCAAAAAGTTATTTAGTTTTGAATGTATTTAAAATATATTGAAAAAATTGTGCATGCAATTTAGCCAATAACAATATTTTAACCAATAACAACAACAATTATTGAAATATTTTGCAATTTAGCCAATAACAATTTAAAATAAAAGAAAGAAATTAAATTGCTATTGCCCAGCAACGACCACGGGGAGGTAAGAGCGCCCTTTGCCAGCATGGAACGTGGTTAGGTTACTTATTATTGCGGGATATGTTATTATTTGCACATATATTTACACTCACATTGGTATTTTTCAGTTACTTATTAGTAGCACTCTTCACAAAAACTCACATCAGAAATTCATATCACTATTCACTATCTGAAAATAAGTCACTTTCACTATTGTCTTCATTTACACTTATTACGACTGGTTTAACGGGAGTATCCGGGGTATCCATCATAATATCGAGATCCCACATTCTTGATTCTACATTCTTCACGTGGTCTACATGCATAAAAATTAACAGATATATGACTATTAGAAGTTTGATTTATAGTCCGCGGACCAACCCTCCCGAGCCTTTTAACCCGTTACCTTTTTAATATGATGGGTTTGGGCATATTGTATACAAATGTATACAATAGTTGTAGTTCCTGAAATTACCTGTAAAATGGTTGTTGGATGGACATTGTAGCTTCAAAACTAAGGGAATTATGGTAATTTTTTCGGATTATTACTGTTTCCATTTCACATCATTTTTTAGCTTCATCATATGTCTGCGTATCGTGTATATACATATACATATATAATTTATAATCAGTTACATAAATGTGTTACTGTTTTTCCCAAGTTCTACATCCTCTTTTTGTTGTCATACTTCGCAGCTTTCGGCACTACTTAATAATTTACTTCTAGAATGGCAGAAATTTCAAATAAAAAGGATACGTCCTAACCTAAAACCACCAATCTGAAGTTAGTTACAGAGTACATTTGAACTAAATTTAACAATCCTTGTTATATATGGGTTTGTTAATTTGAGCCTAGCAAAGTGGCTACCACAGTACAAGATTTTGCCCAATATTATGACAGCAGAACTCTTTAGTCTTTAGAGAATTCAGAAGACTTTAAGTAACAATAGAAAATAGCAACTTGTAAAGTTAACAAGGTGTCACAACAAAATTGCTAAAATCTTCACAATCTTAACAAAATTGTTATTACGCAATACAAGGGTTTGGCTATACATATATGGATTTACATTCTGTAGCATAGATACTAAAAATCAATTTTTATAATATAAAAATCTGTAAAACATTAGTCTTTCGAAATTAGATTATTTATCTATGGGTGATTGACAATAATAAAAAATTCAGTTTCTCACTTTGTTGAAGAATATGGTCCGAAGACAGCTAAGTAATTTATTTGACGTAGTGAAATAATATCTCCAACATGTAAGTCAAATATAAGCTGTTAATGGGGTCTAAGTTAAATAAAAAAATGAGCTATTGATTCGTTTCTTCTCAAGGCGGATCTTGTTCCCTACATAAAATGGATGCAAAATTTCTGATAAATCGTATTAAATATAATTAGGTCTCACAATCATATTAAGCTTTGTGAATACGTTTGAAAATATGAGCAAATATAGGAAAAATCACGTTATAATTATTGGATCAGTTTCATAGAAACACAACACTTCTCGATCACTTTTGAAATAAGACGCCTTGGGATGGATTAAGGTTCGTCTTTCTATGGAGCTCCACTAGGCGCAGAAGATGCTGTTTATGGGTCTCATCTTTTGTCAGACTTTGATTATATTGCTGGATCAGGGCGACTATCCTCTCGGCGTAGTGATTTACCACCATAGTCTGTGCAGCTTTCTTCTGGAACAGCGTGTAGGTTGCATTCTCTAGCCACTGACTGAGTCTCGTGAGCAGGAAACTGCTAACATTTTCTTACCGTTGTCCAAGAGAACATAAAAATGCCGACCGTTTTCTCTGTGACATAACTTCCCATCCAGCCGTTTAAGTCCCTTGGCTTTGGCCGACAGGAGCAAATTTCTACACTCTGGACCGAGTTCTTCGTCGAACATTGATAGCTAGTTCGACAAGTTCTCGCGCAATTTGGCGCGAGAACTTGTCGAACTAGCTATCAATGTTGCCAATGTTGCCATAGCAACCAAACAAATATCGAAATATCAAACTTATGATTGGTTAAAATGATTGGTGTGGAATTTTCAACGTAAACATAAAAACAAAAAAATAAATGTGGGTAAAATGAGTTAAAATTAGTAAAAAATAAAGTTTGTAGATAAATGGCATCTTAAATGTATATTTCTTATCATAAAATATAGTGTGTTTCTTGTCGTGATCTCTAACGAAACCAACTCGTAACGTAACTACAATCACGTTATAACCTAATGACCTCTATTGGGCAACAGTAGAAACTTTTTAATTGATTGCATTAAACGATATTTATAGTTGGGGCTATATCTTTCTAAACTCTTATCTGTAACGATGACTCAACTTGAGGACTTTGCCCGCTTGCTTTAAGTACTGTATATAAACCATAACAGGTTGTTCACATCTTTCAGATTGAGCAGAGCGGTCGAAAGTGAGGTTTATCTATATGAATCTGACGTCTGTAGTTATAGTGTAAAACCATCTGGTAAATATGGGCTCGTATGAACACCCCAACAGCTATACGTACACGGAGAATATTAGCAACAATTGGGTGTCATCATCATCGCTAAATCAAGAGAACACAATGCAGCGGTCTCAAGGAACCTTCAAAAGAAGTAGGATTCCTTTGGGGAAGTTACTAAGGAAGAAATTGTACTTTGAATATGGTTCAAGGGACAAGTTTACCAAGTATCGGATTGAGGAGTTGAGCAGAAGTTTCAATAGTTTAGAGTTAGATAAAAAGTAATTTGATGTGTGTATTTTAATTTGGTGAACCAATAAAGAGTTTCGTATAAACACTATGTGTTGTTTTGTTATTTTATTATAATATATACCCATATTTTCGTAATAAAATATATGAATGGTCATTTATAAATATGGTCTTGTGTAACGGGTTTTGTACGATACAATTTGTTAATAGCGCAGAGCTCACGAATGTAATTAACATAATATTAACTCAGTAGTAGCAGGAAATAAATGTGAATTACCACCAGTGTACGTAATTTTTGGTAATTATGCATATGCTATGCTATTTTTGTGAATATTGTCATTTCATGTGCAAAAAGTTTCCAAATTGTAACTAATATAGTGTGTAATAAATGGAATAATTTAATTCAAGGCATTTGTAGCTTCTTTTAGATAAACTTGTGGATGGTGTATTTATTTATCGAAAGATTATGTAGATTTATCAATCATTAGACAACTATTCCGCGATTTAATTTTTATATGTTTATAAACTGGGTAATTCCCCGTAAAATATATCTAACGTGGAAGAGAAAAAAGACTATCTGGGAAATTTTTACGGGTAGAATTATATTTATGGAGAGTAGCATATGTTGGATTTAAAGGCCTTGGAACAAATTTCGTTTCACGCATGATGATGGTTTTATGATTAATAGTGCGATACCGGAAGATAATGCATATCTGCCAGAAGAATGACGGAAATTGTTACCCTAGAGATAAAAACGTAAAATATTACCCTCCGGGACGATTTGGGAGTTTCGTTAAATGTGTATGCCTAATTCGGTGGAATTGGAAAATAGCATTTTTTTATTCTTTTTATAGGTTTAATTTTAGGAGAGACGAATAAATATATCATTCCAACGTATTTGTAGAGAATATATGTATCATCATAATATTATAAATTATACGAAAACTACACTTTACTAATAGCATAGACTAAGTGAATAGATAGTCAGTGCATATGTTGTACTAGGTTCCCCATAATAGACTACCCATTTTATATTATTAATAAATTCCCTATGAGATAACTAAATACTCCCACTCTGTGGGATTATCTTCTGTAGTCTTTGGGATTTAAGTAAATTATTAATCAAGTAGGCTCCTGTCACAAATAAATTTTAATTCAATAATTTCGTGGAACGTCATTTTTCTACGAGAAGTTTGTTAGTTTTCATCAATAATTATTTAACTTTCATGGATTACTCAGTCAACGTGTGTATTGTGTAAACTTACATAAGAAGCAATTCGATAGAAGTGCAGGCGTGCATTCCGGCGTCAGTTTAATATCAACAATAGGGGTCACGCGCCCAATCGTAAAACTGTTAGGTTA
>CAXKVY010004000.1:0-14552 GCA_964058915.1 Tetropium fuscum | reverse complement strand
CTTCTCAGCCAATTACATGTCAAGGCTAATTTATGGTCTACAATTTTTGTTAATAGTCTTCGGTTATTGTCTTCAATATCCCTGCCCCCCACTACCCCGCAAAGTGGCATACTGAAACAATAAAATAATAGGAAAACTTTGACATAGTTTATACATATATGTATTATCACTATATATGCTCTCATATAAGAATTAACATATAATATAAATATCACAGAAGAAATAAACATGTGCACTATACCCTGGTTCCAAAATAGTGTGGAGTGATTCATACATAATATCACACCACCATCACAATTGAGCGGTCTGCCTATTAGTGTGCAAATTTGTTTACACTCTATAGAAATAGTGGGCGGAACTCATTAGTAACTGGGTCTACCGCTAGGTGCGCCGCTATAGCAAATGCAACGGGTTTTCATTGGTGAGTTTTAGGCGGTTCTAAATTACATGAAATTTCATTGGTCAGAAGCAAAGACGCGGGATTTCGGTAGATATATTGACGCATGCGCTGTTTCATGCAGGTTTTGGCGCGACAGTGGCATTTCATTGTGTCTTATGCACGGTTGATTCGCGATATAAATTAATTACAATATTGTGTTATACGCGAGTGTTTAGTGTTTTTATGCGATGGAAGCGACGAATGCGAGTAGTAGTGGCTCTAAAACCAATAATTCCAATCGTAAGCGACCGAATTTGACAGGAGGAGAACTGAAAATGATCAAAAATGTATACGAAGGAATATTAGAACGGTATTCTGGAACACTAAAACTGAGGCAGTTGATATATGCGCTTCGTTGACAAAAGTCTGTGTGAATAGTGTGTTTCGTGCAATTACAGATGAGGAACCCATTGCAAAAAAGAAGAAAACGGAAACTCGTGGCAGAAAGAAAATTGACGTCGGCGAAGATGCAAATACGCAATTCGCCGGATTATCCATGATTTCTTTTTTAAAAATGAGATTCCGACACTGAAAATAATTTCACTTGCTATTTCTGACGATCAATCTTTACCCAAGTTATCTCGGAAAGTTCTTTTGAGAACTATGCACGAGATGAATTTTCGTCATATAAAACGAAATCGGAAAAGTCTTCTTATTGAGAAAAAGGAAATTGTTTTATGGCGAAGAAAATATTTGGAAAACATGCGATTTTCGGATGTCAGACAGAAAAATTTATTATTTAGACGAGACTTGGGTAAACGAAGGGCATAACGTTTCAAAAGTATGGCAGGACTGCAATATTAGTAATAGAAGACAGGCATTTTTAGAAGGACACTCTACAGGACTCAAAGCACCATCTGGAAAAGGACGACGGCTGATAATTACGCATATCGGAAGTGCATCAGGATTTCTGGAAAATGGTTTAAATGTGTTTGAATCCTGGCGAACAGGAGATTACCATGAATATATGACAAGCGAAGTCCAAAGAAAACGTGTAGAGTATACATATCACACATTTTTGGAACCATCCCATAACAGTATTTTTCTTAAGATAATAAAAAAAAACATCACAAGTACACTTAAAAACAATGTTAATAACTTGGATATTTTATTTCATTTTTTTTATTCTGGCCACTCTAAAATGATACGCCTATGGTATTTCGTTCCCCTCGCCCCTCATGTCCCTGAGCCGTCTATATGCCGGTGATGAATCACTACACACTATTTCGGAACCAGGATAACAGATGAAGCTAGTGGAAAAAACAACAATTTATGAAGAAAAGTAATTTACCATTTTTGAAAAGATTTCTTTATTTTTCAGATCATCATTAAGTTTTTTAAATTATACTCGGTTTTTGTCGGCAAATCGGCAAGGTCCAAATTACTGAATGTTTCAACTTTTTTTAACATTTCTTGAATTATAACTACAAAAGAATATAGAATAAATAAAATAATAATGGATTATGTAACCTTCTTGGGATTTGCAGGTACAGTTATTATTAGTATTACTGTTTACTTCGAGAGAAGGTCTGCTTTTTAAGGAAGGAGATGTTTTAAAAAATTGTTTATTGTCGGTAATTCAGGCGCTACCTTTCTATAGCAGTACTTTTAGAACAAATATATTTATATTAATTTTTCGATGTATTAAATTTGTTTATTCTTGGGTTGGAATTCACATTATCAGCACAATCTTCTTTATCTGACAATAAACAATTCTTTGATTTTTTTTGTTTTTCTTGAAGGTTTTCTTTGAGCTTATCATATTTTAGAGTTGGCGGGTTCCGAATTTGGTCCTCATCAGATGAGGAATTTATGTTGCAAAAGTCTTTGTATCTGGGGTTTAATCTTCGTTGTCATTGTGATTCACTCGGATTCACTTCTTTGTTCTCTGTGTGGTTCCGCTGCTCTTTTCAATCGTCAGATGATTGTGACCCGTTAGTCTCTTCTTCCAATATTTTCAATATACAAAATATAAAACAAACCATTATTTAATAAACAATGATTTGCGGAGTTTTCTCATACATATATGTCTGAAACTTAAGTGGAAATGGTCATTGAATTAGTCATTATATTTCAGCTTGGATGTTGTTATTGGAAAATAAAATAGAAAAAATTTAAATGTATTACAATAGTCTAAAATAAAAAAATCGGTACATTGTTAGTTCATTATCTAGTTCATGATCTGGCCATCAATAACAAAACAGTACACCATTGTTATCATAGAATGTCAATCTTCAGGAAATTCAACAACGAGAAATACCCTATATATGATGCAAATAAAAATGTAGAGATAAAAAATATATTTAGGTACTAATGGTTTTCTTTTAAAGTAATAACAGGAAGTTGTAAGTATTATGTATTTGAAAACCAACTTAAATATAGGTAGTATAACGTATGGTGTATATAAATATAGTCTGACCAAGGAAAGAAAAGGCTTGCAAGGCAGAGGATGTGGTGGGACAAAAATATTATACTCAAAACTTTATTAAACACTACTTTAAGTATAATATTTACCTCTGGGCATGTGTGAATGCAAGCGCGCGCGCCAATATCCTTGGCTATAGATGTGACCTCGATAAGAGGGGGCCGAGCGGTACCATCGCTCTTTACCCCTAATATCTATGTAGGCCGAGACCGCCTCGTAAGGGGTAAGCCGCGCGTTTCACGTGACCCTCCCCATAAATGTGATCAGTGTCACGCGTTACGCAGCCTCCCCCAGTCCTGGCTGATTAGCCCCACCGGCAGAGCCTTGCTTCTGGCGCTCTTGACTTTCTTCGCCGGTGTGTATTACCCCCGGGGGTGTCATGTCGGGTGTTTGAGGAGTCCTTCCTGCCTCTCGTCGGGCTTACTAGAGCCCGGCTGCGCGGCATTCAGGTTGATATGGAGGATGAGCATTGTAGCTCAGGATGACGGAGCTAGAGAGCTGATCAGCGATCAGCTCGCTGACTCAGTCAGGTAAGGTAAGGATGTGTGGTTTGGCAAGGCAGTCGGCCTCGTCATCCACTGGATTGGGCTGTTTTAGCGTCTTCTCGATCCGTTTTCTTTGGTCCTGTTCTCTTCTTCGGTGTGTCTGCTTCTTCTCGCATCAGTCGTGCTGAAACATAAGATTGTGATTATATACTCACCCGTTGTCCAGGATTTGGGTCTTTGGCCGTTTGTGAGGTCCTGCTTCCTCTGGATCGTAGTCCGTGGCCAGCCGGATTAGCGGATTCCCGTGGTCCTCTGCGATGACGTAGAGCTTCTTGGCGTGGTCCTGGATCATCTCGGTGGCCGTCTTGTATTTCAGGTCCCTTCGGATGACCTCGTTGGTCACATACCAAGGGGCACCTACTGCAGTCCGAAGCGCTATGTTTTCCACTGCTTGGATCCTCTTGAGGTGCGTCTTCGCTGCGTATCCCCATGCGGTGGATGCGTAGGTCAGCTGGGGGTGAATGCAAGCGATGTTGGTCAAATTCCAAATTAGCACTGTACATTGTGACCTGTAGTATATTATATACCACATTTGTGGAAGTGAAAATCTCAGAGATACAAAGGCTTCTTGCAATACCGATTGGTTTAGAGAATAGTATAATCGTGTTAAAAATACACTCGACGACTGGAATGCCGAACAAGTAGCATAGTGCCAATCTGGAATCAGACCCTTGTCATGTACAAATAGATTATGCTCATTTACGGGTCTCATTAATGAAAGCAGAAAGCTCATTCTTTCCTCAGGCCATATTTCTCTGGTGATAGAGTAATGTGGATTAAATATTACATTTAAGTATAACAAGTACAAACAAATGGTTTTCATCTGTTGGTAATAGTACTGCTTTACAAACAATATCCTCTATACAGCAAGATATGTAATCCAGATTGTTGTCTAATGTAACTTCATAAATCAAAATTATAGAAGAATCACATCGAATCATCGTAGAGCTTTAAAATTTGAAGGTTCGATAGTATAATACTAATGTTATCTACGTGTTTTAAAATTCCCGTTATCTTATAAATACCACCATTTTTTAAAAATATACAATTATTACATCTTTATTAGTAGATTGAGTGCCTTTTAAAATAAATTTTTCATAAAATTCTACCAAAAAATTATTTTTAAATTGGCATATATATTTTTGCTTATGGTTTTGACTTCTACAGTTAATTTCATGTTAATATAGTAATTAAATTAAATAATAATTATCTTGCTCAATTAAACTATGAAGGCACTCGACTGCACTCGAAGGCACTGCTTCAAATGCTGTTTAGATTTTCGCAGCATCCTTTTCACCTTTTCAAGGTGATTTTCAAATGGAAAACAACTAAGATAATTCAGAGAACCAAAGTAATTTGCATCACTGGGCAAATGAAGGAGTGTATGTATATTATAGATACAGAATTATTTACCATACAGTTTAGTTGAATGAATACCAAATAATAGTAAAAGTTCATGCGCATATCCATTTAATTTTTGAAGCAACTCCTTATTTAATAATATGGTGATGGCAAATATTAAAACCATAAAATTGCTGTAACTGTTTTTGGTAATATATCCTTTAATACAACAGGTCTTACATATAAAAGAATCTGCCTGAATTCCGTCGCCTTAAACATTTCTAATTCCATTAATGATCTTGGTTTCCTTTTAAAATCACACGGCCAATATTAACTCAGACAGCACACCAATGGATGTTCATGTTTCGTCCATTTTATGTCCATTTGTCCATGGATCTTTAATGTACGTACATTGGACGTAACGATATTAAGTCCGTTTGAAATTCCCTAATCGACAAAGTTGTAATTTTGGACCTCAAAATTAAAAAGGTCAGCGTCAATCGTATACCTACCTATTTGTTGACACCACGACAGAATTACACGTATGATTCCATCCAATGGATGTCCATTCTAAGTCCATCGTAACTATATGTAAATCGCATGCGCATCGTCAAGCGCATGCCTCAACCCCGCCTAACGGCCCAACGCCGTATTATCCGTAAGCATAGTTAAACCCTAAAGTGGATGAATCATGGGCGTCCATTGTACGTCCATAACTGATCCATTTTATGTCCAGTATCTCGCATGATTTTCCTTTTGTGGACCAAAAATGGACATACATTGGATACAGAATTTTGTGACACTTGGACATCCATTGGAAGTCCATTGTTTGAAAGCTGGATTAAAAGTGGACGTACATTGGATATATTCGTAAAAATAACTGATAGTCCATTGGACGTACATTGATTGAACTTGTGCTGTCTGGGAATGAAAATTTTCAATTTTTTTTTTCACCTAAACATACACAATGTATGTAATCTACAGGAAACGTTTGTAGGAGGCCAATATTTAAAGCTATTAATGGAGCCCTTATGGTAAATAGCGTCAACTTGATTTTTAAATTCATCATCTGTTCCTATCGGAGCTTTCTGTTCTATATAAACCATGGGCCTATTGTAATATTCTCCTTTAACCCAACACTTATCACGATAACTATTGTGACTTTGTATTCTGTACTAAACTTTTTGCAGGTGTATCAGATAAAAACGACCTCACCTTTATTTCAATTATTTTGTTATTAACCGAAAAACTAAGCGATAAATAAATTTTTATCTCTTCTACGAAACCACGAAGAAACATTTCTAAGGGGTTTTTGGTTGCTCCACAAAATATTGCAACAGGAAAAATATATTTGAAGTTATAAATCTTACAAAGTATAGGCCACTAATGAGGAGCAGACTTCCAAAAGGAGTTTAGTCCTACCTAAGAAATTGTTGAGAAAATGCAAAAAACCACTATACATTTTGTAATGTATTTAGATAAGATTTTCTTTTAATGTGTTATAGATAGGGTTAATACTATTCCAAAACTACGTTTACACAAATCTATACCAATTTTAGGTAAGATTATTTTACTTTTTTTTAGCTACATAAGTCCTTTTGACTGTCAGAGGATTACTAAGTCCTTTCGTTTGTCAACGAAGTTCACAGCTCACGTTTAAATAATAAAAACATATTATTATTATTTAAACATGTCGTTATACGATACTTAGAAACTTCAGAAAAAATGAACATTATTGTCAGAATGTATTTTTACAAAACGTTAAGGTAATACGATGTGTGTATTTAGACAAGACTTGGTCGAAAAATTAACTAACAAAACGTTTACTACGAAATAAAAAAGAATTTTATTTTTAATAGTAAGTCAACACAACAAAACATATTGGGCTATAGTTTTATGGCACCATCATCATCTTGACAGGCGCAAATTATTGATTCCTCCTCTGCCCCAGCTTCGTCCTCTTCCGGTAGTTGGTTTGGACCGTTAACAATGGGCTCGAGCCATTGCAAATCCGGATCTTCTGGCCAATTTTCTGACCCCAGCTGGATTAGTAATTTTTTCAAACTAGTAATTTTTTTTGCTTGATCTGATGAATTAGCGGAACCTCTGGAAATTTAACTCTTTGCAAAGTTTTGCCCCTCTGGAGGAGTGACTTATACTTTTTCGAAGGATCGTCGTTTCTGTAGAAATGTTCAGTTTTAACCACTACTTTGTTAGATTTGCGTTGAATTATTATACGCTTAGCTTCCGAAATTCCTCCAAGCTTAACCATACTCTTAAGAGCCTCTTTAATGTTATAAATTTTCCAGTCTGAACCTAACTTGCGGACAGTGCCTACTTTAGAATAGTGTTCATAATACTGGTCAGGAGACTTAATGACACTGCAAACTCGGGTTAGTTTTTCTATCCTGCCAAATACCCTGTCTGCAGGCATGTCGAATGTCCTCGTACAGGAAAGTACATTGTAATGGATTGGATATTCGTAGATGCTTCATTTTGGAGCCAAACCATTAACATATGTACGATATGGCTGTTCTTGTTTTGGCCTGAACAGCCATCAGAAAATAGTCGTATATCTGAGATATTTGGTGGAAATTGAAAATGCCTTAGAAAATCCAATACCGCAGAGCCGATTTCAATGCAACCTCTCGATGCTTGATGCTCTAGCCACGTATAAAAGACTGGATTATGAGTGGAAATATCAGTAACACAAAAGGCGTAAAAAGACAATTGCTGTCCATAAAATGCCTCGCCGATAGGCACTTTCGGAAGAACTTGAACTTGTTGTAAATCAAAACACCAGGAAACTGAATTTTCCGGAGACTCTTTTAAGAAAGTATAAAATTGTTTAGCTCGAAGCTTGTGAACTCTTAAATTAGTTATAAGATCTTGTTTCTTTTTCACATTATTTTCGAGGGATATCTGCCTCTGGTGTCTTACACAAAAACTGCACACGTCCTGAGCTGGAGTACCAAAGCCAATATTAAACTCTTTATTGAAAATGCGACTAAAATATTTATAATTTACTTTGTACTCTTGAGCAACTGATTTGTTGTAGAGTTCATGTAGTATCGTTATATTTAACTCTGAGGATAAGTAGATTCGCCTAGATTTTGAACGACCGTAATGACTTTCTTTTCCTCTCAATTGTTTCATAAAATCTCTGACTTTCAACTTTCTTGGAAGAAACGTCTTTGACCTTGAATCCCCTCCTCGATTTTCGAAAATTCCTTTACCAGCAGTTATTTGTTTCGCTATAGTGTGGGCTCTTTTTTTACTTATATTATATGTTGCCAGAAACATTTTTTGACAAACATTTACGTCTCCATGTTCTGTTATTAATTTATACTTAACGGCTACATTACGATGTCTAATAGAATCGTCTTTTCTAGATCTCTTTCGCTTCGGTTGATTAATGGACATTAAATGTGATAAAATCGTGTCTTGCTTAATTTTGTTTGCGTGTTGAAAAAATTTGGTACGACAATACTGTATGTCTTCCTTGGATAGTGAACTACATTGGTACTTTTGTTTCACGTTATGTTGACAAGGTATTTTAAAACTTTGGAGCTCGCGATCTTTATTTTCATATCTACAACAATACATGCTGTTCATATCAAATAGCACATAACCTAAAAATCTAAATTACGTACCTCTTTTCAATATTTTTTTCTTTAACAGTCTTGTTTCGTCTCCTTTTTCTCGTACCCCTATCCGTGTCTCCTACAACATGTTCCTCATCCATTCTGTACTAGACAATATAATTAAACGTCCTTTAGTCTTTAAATTTTTTCCCTTTTATGCCTGGGAACAACAGAACAACCTTTCAACAATTGACTCTCAAACGATACTGACATCCAAATAGCGGTAATTGCCTCAAACAGCGCTTAACTCCTTTTGTTTGTCCAACGTGTGTGTAGTAAATTCCTTTTGAATGTCCAGGATATATTTGCAATACGTTTGTTAGGTGTTTTCATTCCGTTTGGATATCCAGGCCTCATCAGCCTTTTTATATGTCAAAATAAAATGTAATGACGTATTTTTTGCGGGATTTTTAAAAAGTGGACTTAAGGCTTTTTGGAAGTCTGCTCTTCGTCTTGTGCTTTGTTATATTGGAAGACCATCAATATTGATGTCTAACTCTAAGAAGATTAATATTTTCTTAACATTGCACACACTTTGCAAGATAATCTTTAATACCAAAATAATAAAACTGCCCCGACCATATACTTTCACATTCAACATCCCTTGGTGTTTTTAATAAAGTTCGGGCATCTTTAGGTGTGTCATTTTCTTCTACATCATTAACACCAGACAGATTATCAGAATCTGAAATATCTTCCGATGCACTTTCAGCAGGTCGATTCTCTTGATAATCTGGTTCCACATTTTTATTATATGCAATTACAGGTTCATCATAATCATTACTATTCACTATTATCATTATCACTATGTACATAAATTTCAGCGTCAAAATCTCTCCTGTCATTATATACCTCATCACTAGAATCGGTATATTGATCTAAATAAGTAGTGGAAGTTCCACACAAAAGATTACCCGATACGCTCTCAAAATGTGGTAGTTTTAATGTATTTGTTACAGAGTTTTTCAAATGTCTGTGAGTTGCAGATCGGCTCTTTTTTTTAAATAAGGAAAATATTTAGGTAATGTTGTGCAGAACGGAAAACGGAGGTTTAGTTTAATAAAACTATAGGAAATAGGAAACTATGTACGTACTTTTACGGTAAATAGGTAAATATTTAGAAACAGAGTTTTCGAAATTAAAAACTTAAATTAATAATACTTGTTATCGCCCACAATGCTTCACTACACATACAGCGACCACCATTTTTATTTACAGTTTGGTTTGCAGTAGTAATAGATGTTGTCCCTGGTAGTAAAGTAAACTAAACAACGACTTCGATCTTGGATCGTGATTGGTGCATTATTGAACACGTTATTCCATTCAGCCAATCCCAATTGAAGTTCTGATGCCGAGTGACCGATTAGAGGGCTACAAATTTATTAATATATATATTTCAACCTGCATTACATAAAGTTTGTTAATTACTAGTGATACACAATACAATAGTAATATAAATATAAATTACTTTAAATGTGTATTGTATTACTTACATATGAGCATTTGTTATTTGCCGATGATTTTAAACTCTACTCTGAAATTAAATATCTATTCTACAGATTACATCCATCTTCAAGACTGCATTAACAGAATGTCTTCATGATATGAGACAAATCATCTTAAACTAAATATAGCTAAATGTAACGTAATGACTTATACTCGCAAAACTTCCATCTTTTACTCACAACTAGTTCATTGGGAATAACATCATCAGCCGATTTGATGTATTTAAAGATCTGGGTATTTATTTTGACAGCTAACTCACTTTTGTTGAACATATAAACCATATTGTTTCTAATGCCTTTAAATCTTATGGCTTCATTTACCGCAATTGCCGGGACTTTTCCAATATAAGCACCGTCGAATCTCTGTCTTATGCTCTGGTGAGGTCAAAACTAGAATACGGGTCGATTATATGGTACCCGATTTATCACGTTTATTGTCAACATTTAGAATCGATCCAAAGAAAGTTCTTAAAGTTTTTGACCTTTTTGCAAGATGGATCTTATCCTCCTAGAGGCTAGAGGTCTGGATCAGAATTACTTAGAGGTTTAATTTTGAGTCTTTAGAAACTAGACGCAATATCATGCTAATTCGATTCTTATTTAATATCTTCAATGGTAAGCTTGATTGCCTTGATCTTTTAATAAAATAAATTTTCTGATACCTCGCCTAAATTCTAGACAGCAAACTTTATTTTACTGTGTTGCTCCTAGATCAAATATTTTAAGAAAGTCCCCAATATCTCTGATGTGTGAACTGTTCAATCGTATCGCTTCTGATTGTGATATTCACTGTGATAATTTGAAGAGTATATTATGTATATGGGTAGCTCGGTAAGCTTAAGTATTATTAGGTACTTGTTTGATTTGTTGTAGTTATATTTTGTTTGTTTGTTTTATTTTGCCATAGATGCATATTATGCATATGCATATTTAGTTTGGCTAATAGGTATTACGTCTTATGTATTGTATTGCTGTTTTGTATTATTTTACTTCTATTCTTTTTCCTGTTGGAATAAATAAATATTATTATTATTTACGTATATACCGGGTGCCTACGATATTACTAGCCAGCCTATAAATTCCTTGTAAAAAAATATATCGATTTCAAATTTTGGAAAGATGTATGCTTGACAACGGTACACCGTTTGAAGATCTGATTGTCATTTCCAGTTTAACCGGAAACAGTATAAACTTTGTTATTTTTAAATAAACACCCTATATATATATATATATATATATATATATATATATATATATATATATATATATATATATATATATATATATATATATATATATATATATATATATATATATATATATATATATATATATATATATATATATATATATATATATATATATATATATATACATATATATATATATATATATATATATATATATATATATATATATATATATATATATATATATATATATATACATATATATATATATATATATATATATATATATATATATATATATATATATATATATATATAGATATATATACATATATATATATATATATATATATATATATATATATATATATATATATATATATATATATATATATATATATATATATATATATATGTATATATATATATATATATATATATATATATATATATATATATATATATATATATATATATATATATATATATATATATATATATATATATATATATATATATATATATGCCCTCAAATTACTTCGATATTTTTAATGGAACACCCTGTATTGAACATCAAATTTACATTCTACTAACCTTTCTGGATATTTTTTGTGCTGTCCCCTGCCTAAACCTAATAGTTTGTGAGATATCGGCGACGAATGTTCACCTGTACTGACACAAAGGCTAAACAATAAAAAAATTATGTTTAAACAGAACTTTCAATCAAGAGGGCTGTGTAAAACAAAAGAACTATTTACCGATTTTCATATATATTTTGACAGTGCTGCATTATTTAAAAGTTTCTCTGGACAGTATTAGTAAGTAAATAATTTAGTAAGTAAGTTTATACTTGAATTTAGAATATTAATAAATATTGAAATAAATAATCAATAAAACAAATCGTACATCACTCTGAAGATCCTCAATGAAGATGAAATAACTTGTACAACTTCTAAGTGGTTTCCGTATATATGTACAGATATGCAACTGATAAGTGTGTCTTCCTTATTATTCACATATTTGCTTATTTCTCCATGTAATGAATTGCTTTCATGAAAATGTCATGACAATATTCCACCTACACTCTAATTCCGTTGTCCATTGAACCTGCACTTGCATCATGTGCACGCTAACCGCCGCCCTAACAAAGCACCAAGTATACGAGATTTAACAAAGCATATAGCAGTCATATGATGGTACAACGGTTCAATCCCCGCTTTCCATACCAGGGATCGCTGGTTCGATACTCACATCACGTTTTTAATAAGGTAGGCAACACAACACACACACATTGGAGGTTGGCGCTGTAAACGCCATCTATCAGGTAGTAGCTGAATAAATTTAGTAGGTAGATACTGTGCATGGTAATTGATGGGTTATGATGTCACATCCGCTTTCACATTTCCGTCCCCATTTTCCGATATTTATCGTCATATCGCCGTAATAGATGTTTACACATCAAAAGTACTGTTAGCTATTCCTCTAGTACTGCTGACCTATAAGTTAAGTTTTCACCAGTAAATTTTAACCAATCTGTGAAAATCATGATGTACTAGGGTTTTACAAAGCCAAAGTTACACGACTTGTAATAACCAGTGAATTTTGACA
Source organism: Tetropium fuscum (assembly GCA_964058915.1). Classification (NCBI taxonomy): domain Eukaryota; kingdom Metazoa; phylum Arthropoda; class Insecta; order Coleoptera; family Cerambycidae; genus Tetropium; species Tetropium fuscum. The sequence goes on along the minus strand of CAXKVY010004000.1, from coordinate 1,855 downwards.
AGTTCACAAGTTACGCTTTAACAGTTTCACTGTTGTGAATTAGCATTTTTACAAGTTCCATGTTTACACTGGTGAAAATTAGGCAAAGGTAATTACACAGCCCAAGAAGTGTGTAAGTTTTTGTTCTATCAATAATTTATTTAGATTTTAGTGTTAATTTACATCGTTAATTGAATAATACCATGTGGGACTCTTCTTCTGACGAGGAATTAATCGTACAGCCACACCGCCATCGAGGACCTCGAACATTTATAGCAAGGACAAATTTGTATTTTGTGAGCATGTACGAGTTCAATGAAATATTTCGAATGTTAGCAGTGATCATGGAATCTCTCCTTAGAGACATAGGGTACAGACTTCGACAAGTAACAAGAAGAAGTGAGGCACTATCAGAAAGAGTCCAATTGTGTGCAGCTTTGCATTGACTCTGCAATGGAGGTCAGTACCACGGAATTGCTGATATGCACGGCATATGAAAAGCAAGTGTCTGTAGGGCGTTGCACGCTGTTGTAGAGGCTGTAAATGATATCAAATTTGCACAAGTTGTTAACTGGCCCAATGACATTCACAATGTTGCTATTAGGTTTTCCCGATTAGCACACATGCCGTTGGTTTTAGGTTGTGTGGATGGAACACTAATTAATATAGATGCTCTATTACAGAATAAAGAGCAGTAGGTACATAGACAGGTATGGAAATCACTCCATAAATGGCATGGCTGTCTGTCGACCTGACTGCAAATTCTATTACGTGAGTGCACGATGGCCAGGCAGTGTTCACGATGCCAGAGTTTATAGAAACAGTACATTACATCGTCGTTTTCAAGATGGTTGGAGACCGATGCCTGATGGCTTTATACTAGGTGACTCTGGCTACCCATTAAAAGAATGGTTGATTCCTCCAACAGACCGAAATCTGGATGATCACTCGATTCAATCGTGCTCACAAGTCTACTAGACGTGTTGTGGAAAACTCGTTTGGGATTTTAAAAGAGAAATTCCCATGTCTCAATTACCTACGAGTTAATACCTTATTTGCCTGTGAAATAATCAAGTGCTGCTTTACCTTATGCAACATTGCAAGGACTGACGATGATGCTCAACGTATCCTACTACAGCCGCCAGCAGCAGACCCCAACGAAAGAAATGAGGAAGTAGAAGGTGAAGTTGCACATCCTGTGGCGGCGGCAGCAGTAAGAAGATTACAAGTATTAATAGATTTTTTCAGATAAACTGACTTGTTGTTGCTTGAGCGATTTTAATAAAATACATAAATACAAAACAAAAACATTTACTGGAGTTTCTTACTAACTAATAACGACAACCTATCTAAAAATTGCACTTTATAATATAGAAAAACATAAATTATATGTCCTTTGTGCAAACATCTATTTGATCACTTTTAATCTCAGTGTCTGCTTCTACAAATATTACTTGTTGCGCAGCAGCAGGAAGCATTGCAGTAAAATCTGAGGGGGCCAACCCCAACTCCCGTTCCAGTTTCAATATATCAAGGCCTTTTAAGTAAGACTCTTTCTCCATAATTTCAATTGAGAGTTTCAGTTTTTTTTCTCTCAATTCTGATTCGTTTTCAAATAGTCCGGGTGTTCGAGAGGTTAATGTTGACTTTTTTGGCAGAGGAGTGTTAATCATGGTCAGTGTTGAGGAGGTTTTTTCATTTACATCTACCTCATTTTCTTTATTTTCTTAACCCATGTCTTCAACTAAGGAGGGCGTATTTTCCCATGTCTCTTTGGAAGGAAGCCCAGTGACAAGTGGAGTGTCACTTGCAAGGATGTCAATGATTAAATTATCTGTTCCATTCAACTTGCAATCCGGCCCCCCTCCACATCCAT
>CAXKVY010003999.1:0-26145 GCA_964058915.1 Tetropium fuscum | reverse complement strand
GCAACGCATTGCCCTCAAGAGTCGCGTTGTATCGCGGTAGGCCCTGTCAAGGTAAAACGCTCATAAACGCAGAACAAACCCTACCACGATGCAACGCTTTGCGCTGCAGCGTAGTATACAGTGTCTAGTATTTATAACGTTATTTCAAAGACAAATTCTACCACAATCTAGCGCTTTCGCGTTTCTCGAGGAGACAATACTAATAATTACGTTGAGTCGTTGATTGAAGGGCTTTTACCTTCAATCCACGGTTGAGTCTTCAATCCGTACATTTTTAAATATGTTGTTCTAGAACACTCTCGATCGTTTAATTCTTGTGCATTAATTGATTTTATAGCGAAAGTTTTTGAAAATTACCACAAGATGCGACTTTTGGAATATGACAATTTCCGACACACTTCAAACAAAGTTGCATATAGTTTACCAAAAAAAATTGATGGTTTATGTATAACTGAAATTGCCAGAAACGTTTACTTCGGGACATCGCAATCGGACAAACAGCTACTGTATAAAGTATAAACACTGATATTTTAATATGTGATTGTCCGAGGATGTCGTTTCTGCAAACATGTATGTGCAGTTTAAAAGAAATGTGGAACATACATACACACGGCTACTACTGATGATAAAAAAGATTTTTGAGAGACATGGATGACATTAATAATAAATCGAGAAAGGCTGAAAAATCAGAAGATGTACAAGGAAAAATGTGGAAAAGAATGGAAGAAGTAAATATACCCATTAATTGGGTATGGAATTGGTTGAAAAAATCCATTGAAAAAAAATATTTCAAAAAAATGCATCTCAAGGCTGTCAATAATCTTTATGAAAGTTTTGCGAGAATAACTGCAAAAATAAATAAAAATCGAATTTTTTGGATTTTTTTAATTTTTGTTTCAATATTTTCGGCATAAAAAATGTTTTATATATTTTTTTCAATAGGCCATTTCGATGGGAAATATTCTAAAAAAGTTTCATATAAAGTTTATCGAAATTTTTGGAAAAAACTGCGAAGGATGCATTTTCACCCCTATCTCCAAATTCCACCCTCCAATTTAATAGCACTCCACGGTTTTTTATTCCTAAATGACCCATTGACCGATTCCTGCAATAAAGACCCTTGAACGTCTTAGTTCCTTATTGCTCTGTTTTTTAGGACATAATCAATAGCCTATTAGCATAGCAAGGAAACTAACATATTAATCACAATTTCTGTTCTATCAATATATGTGGTTCAGTCAAATCTCAATATAATCACTACATATTTTAATTGCCCTATAGTTTTGACTAATTATATTGGTTAGAATAAATGTGAGATGAGTAATTTGCGCTTTACAACGGAGCATTTTGTTCGATAAAAAGTAAATCGATTGTATTAGGCACAGGCTAAAATTTATATAGTGCAGTTCATTAATATCAATTCTCTCTACTCCTTATTCCCTTCAGCAGTTTACGATGCTGTTGTTGTTTTCCTTCGTTCTTCCATTCGCTAGCATTGACAAAACGGCATCATTACTCTGCACTTTGTTACAGAGGAGTATTAGTTTAATCCCGGTAAGGCTCATTTTATTATATATTTATATCAACTCGGCTTACGTTCCCACAGTGTGATACGGAAATATAATATACCCTAAATACGGAAATATAATATACCTACCCCTCGATTTATTTTACGCTTACTTTTCAACTTAGAATTCCCTCATTGACTGATATAGTAGGAAATCCAATTAACATAAGCAAAATTACTAGATGTTACTAATATCAATAACTTAACCCAATACTGCTTGTAAAAATTGTATATACTGCTATAATTCCATTTATAGTATGCCCACAACATTCTTTGCATATTAATTAAAGAGTGCTTTAAAACAAACGCCTTTGTTTGACAATTAGCAATTCGTACGAATTGTCAAAAGTTAAACAGTGTTATTTATCGATGTTATTAATAAAATGGCACAAAATCGGGAGAGTAGTTCGTAAAATCGATGAAAAAGTTGCAGTGAAGTGGTAATTAAAGATCTAGGACCTTAAAATGTTGAATTAAAACGTTTTATTTAAAATTTTCAACAAACTTAAAAATCGGGCGCTGCTGTGTACTGTGGATATTTGAGGTACCAACCACAATGATAGTCCAGTTCGTGAGGTGGGAGACTAAGCTATTTGCAGACGGTCGAAAAAAAAAATAAAAAAAGGTTACTCCTTATAACATCAGCCATCAGCCAGTGAAAGTCAGAATCGGTCCAGCCGTTTCGGAGATTAGCCGGAGATTAGCCGGCAAAAACTTTTGTTAAAAGTATCCCGGATATACTTTCATATGCATTTAGTAAAAAGCTGTTATTTGGACATTAGAAACAGAGCCATCAATTTTATTTATTTGTATAGATTAAACCTTCATTTCCAAAGAGACTATAGTAAATTGAGAATGACCAATCACCCAAATACTGATTTTATTTACGAAGTTCAATATTATTTTCTATTTTAAATAATAAAGGGAGTGCATATAAATAAATGTGCTCACACATCGTGTATCAATTTCCAGTTCACTAGATGGTGACATTACTGGACATGGATTACCGACATAAATAGAATATAGCAAATAACTACAGCTATATCTATAATCGTATGCCTATATAGTAACTATATTCGTCTTTTGACTACAAAATACGATCTTTCAATAGTAAATCTAAAGAACTATTGTGTTACGGATCGCTTACATATTGGATTTATTGCTTCATATCACGTATCAGATGTGGAAAATATATGTCCTATGCATTCAAATACGCCAGGATGAATATACTTGGAATAAAAATAAAATTTTGATGAATTTTATTGGATAGAAACGTGCGATCGAGGTGGGGAGATCGTTTCGTTCTATATAGAAACGTATTTTCGCTCAGATAAAGAAGGAAGTGGCACCATATTATCACGTCTGGTATTGCAACATCGCCGCGCCCTTAGGCCATGCAGTGGTGTATATTATGCGTATAGAAACTTACGCCAAACTAGAAAGGTTTTATAGGGCATTAAAAAATAATAGGTAACGAACTGTGCAAGGTTTTAATAAGACATAGTGTAATACATAGATGAAACCCTATATAAATTAAACAGCCAAATGTTGTTTATAACAAAATGGCGCCCGAAGAACTGTAAAAATATGCAAAAAAAACGTTTTTGAGTTTCTAGCAATAACTACAAGTGCAATCGTTTCGACTACAACATAAAAGTTGTTGAGAATTGAAGAACCTACAAAATGATACACTGGAACTCTCTAGGTGCATTTTCAGTCGAGAAAAACTGGAAAACCCGCGAAGGAGCGGTTGTTGAAAATTCTTAACTTTTACAATTTTTAAGTTACGTCGTTCGCGTTCGCGTAAAAGTAACTTTAAACAAGTAAATATTCGCACAAAAACCTGAATCTGCTTGACGGATAGTTTTGTTACAATTGCTAATTAATTATTTTTGGTGGTGCGATCGTAATTTTTACAACGGTTTTGGAAGCTTCAGAATAATATCTAAAATTTGTATATGCTACTTGTACGTTTTACTGAAAATGTTATTGCTAGAAACTCAAAAAACATTTTTTTTTGCTTTTTTTCACATTTTTTCGGACGTTATTTTGTCATAAAAATTGGCTGTACAATTTATATACGGTTTCATCTATGTATTACACTTTAAAACTATGCATAGTTCGTTACCTATTATTTTTTAATGCCTAAAAAACGTCTTTTGCTTGGTATTATAAGAAGTAATTTCTTTTGTTAATCATTTATTTCCCAAGTTTCTTGTATTATTTAGTAATTAGTTTCTTACAAAAAAAACTAACCATGAAATAGAAATGAAAAAGCAATTACTATGGAACGACGTAAAAAAAATGAAAAAATCGCTATTAAGTACAAATAATATACCAGGTAGGTGATATCGCAACACTTCTGAAGATAGTTCGTCAATTTTTTTCTTGCGAATGCTTCTTGCCAATGCTTGCTTGTACATCAATTACTAACAGGAAACCCCAGCACACAACATATTAATGTAATATCGCAGACATACGTGATACGCGCAATACGTAGCAGCGCCTAATTTGTATGCTTGTTGATAATTTCAATGAAATTTTTAAATGAGTCAAACATTTTAATTCAACAAACGTAGTAATTGAACAAAACGTCTTCATCTTTTGAGATATGTGTGATGAATTTACAAATTTCTTGATTATTTTAGAGGAATATTTTAATTGACAATAATTTCAATTGAAAGTTAATTTTAAATAATCATAAAAGTTAAATAATGATGAAATTAAAAGCGTCAATAATTTTTAAATATAACACTTTTATTATTAACCATTTTAATTCAGCAGGAATTCAAACAAACAAAAAACATAATAATCTTTAAATTGAAATTTACCTATAATATTATTAAATATAATATTGCATAAACGTTTGAAAGCGACTATTACAAATTCAATAGAAATTTTATATAGTTACAAAAAATATATTCACGGCCTTCCATACAATTAGAGGAGCAACAGTGGTAGATATAAATTTAAATTATTAAATTATAAGATATAATATGTAGGTAGATTATTATAGATTTAAAGGTTTGTTTTTCTTTGATATCAAGAAAGATAATTTGATATTGAAATAATAATTTGATTTATTATTTTTCTTATTTGCTCTTTTTTATAATGCTCAGCCACGTGTCCACTGGAATGACATCGGTATCGGAGAGGTATCATCAAGTAATTTTACAGGTCCGTATATAATATCGGTCTAGGTAGTGATTAGGGGATTTTTAAATTCTCCCTCGCATGTTTTTTTAGCTGTAGAGGTCGAAGTGGGAAGCCGTTGCTTGCGGGGTTCATGAGTTCGACATTTATCCAGCTGATCGTGAGGAGAGGGCCTGGGGACTTAGCGTTAGTAGGGTTGCCACTAAGTATATTCTGGAATATGGCAGTTGATAAGAATACACGACATAGCAAAAATCACGAAAATCCGTGCTGATGAGCTTCCTGGGACATTATCAATTCGACTGGAGATCCTTCATATTGTTTGGATAGTTGTGTTGAAGGAATGGATAATCTCAGGAAGTACGTGGATTAACTCTACGACAAAAATCCATGACGATGAAAAGATCTAACGAAATACTCTGAATAAAGATAGAAAGGTAATTTTTCAAATAGGCCATCTGTTTCTTTCAAATTATTGCATTGAATTTAACAGCCTGTGATGTTTTGGATAATATAAATGTTTGTCCCACGCCACCCTTGAGGTTGAGTACAAGGTGGATTTTTTATGTGGTATCCCCTGCGTCCCCCTCATGCCTTCTCGACTCTCATACATCCTTAATTAAGATGTTCTAAGATTAATTTCGGTCTTCATCATCCTGTCCTTTATCCTCTCCTTCAAGAAGGATTGAAATCAAAATAATAGCAAAAATATACTTTTATCTTTTTATAAAAGTAGGTATACGAAATCCAGTACATCTTTTGATATTTAACGTATACAAATTTTGACAGAGTACATTAACAAATCTTTAAAACCAAATTTCTTGGTCTAAATAACGTTGTTTGTATTTCAAATATTTTTCCGTCACAAATATATAAATATATGGTGCTATTTAGCAAATTTATTATCACCTAAACCTACATTATTTTAAACCTACATTAAGTCTGAAGATAATTTGGTGCTTTGGACTTTTGATTCGACAAAACTTTGATTTTTTTGCCTGCCTCAATGTTTCTTGAACTAGCGTGTGATTTTTAGCATATGCTAGGCCATCTATCTATTATATTGTTTCACAATCACAGTAAAACAGCACTACACAATTACGAATATCTCAACCAACCTACTACTCAATGGCCAATGACCGTTACATTCCAATTGAAAGCGTTTGTGGATGATTAGTCAAGGAAATTCATGTTAATTTTTTCGCCGCGCGTCTGTGTTGAGCGCGTCCCCGACCGTTATCTACGCGTGGCACGAAAAACTTCTTTATATGAAATCTGTTGAGAATTGAGTCCTCTACAACTCCGTAATTTAAATGTACGACCTATTTTCAATAAAATTGGTTCAAAAGTTGATGAATAAACACTATCCTAATTTTTCACACTTTTTGCTTATTATTAGCAATAAATTAATTTTTAAACAAAATTGTATCAGGAATATAGAGTTTGTAGAGAGAATTTGTAGAGAATTTTTACAAATTTGTTACATGCCTTTTTTATCGAGAAATGCTAATCGCCAAAAACAAAATCCAAGATGGCGGACACTTCCCATAATTAATTAATTAATGGGCAAGAATATGATTATCTACTTTGAGTGGGAAACTTACCTCCGTCAAAAGTTTCACCTCGTTATTTTTTTGTTGCAAAAATTCAAATTCTAATGATTGGATACTTTATTAGTGAGGTCGCACTTTATTAGTGAGGTCTATTAGACTGCTATAAAAATAAAATAGAATGCGGTGATTATCAAAGAAAATTTCAGAGGAAGGAAGCTTACCTTGGATTCATAATTTCAGATAGATTTCTAATTTAAACTTATATAAAATATACCGCCATTACAAAGTTAGTCTTGCGGTACGGTCGTGCAAATAATAAACTTGGGGATGTATCCCCCACGTCTCGAGTCTATGTAACATAATTAAATTATCTTTACGTTACGTTCCATTACAGTTTTCAGGGAGCGTCTTGTCAAGCGACGATGAAAGGTAGTTAATTAGCTATTAGCTTGCTTCTTAGATTGATTTCATATCGCCCATATAATATAGTAATAAGGCATTATATAACTCTAAGCTCAGAGGACCACCAGATAAATTTAATAAATGCCTGACGTTTTGTATTAGAATGTTATTACAGTTTTTACAGTATAGTTATAGTTATTACAGTAAATTACAGTTTTAATCGTCTCCGGATGATGCCAACTTGGTTGGCGAAACGCGCGTCGAGCGAAGTGAAAGTGTTTTGGTGTTTGTGGAAACTACTCCGAGTGTTATTAGAATGTATATTTTGATTTGATGTAGCATTAATGTACTGTAGCATTAATGTACATTAATGTAATGTATTAAAATATATTAAAACTATACTAAAACTAGTCAGTTTTAAACGTCTCCGGATGATGCCAACCTGGTTGGCGAAACGCGCGTCGAGCGAAGTAAAAGTGTTTTGGTTTTTGTGGAAACTACTCAGAGTGTTATAATTATATCAATGGAACCTTTGATCCCTATCCAGTATTTATAATATAAAACATTATATACATCTACTTATTACGTGTGTCGACTCAGCGTGCACGTGGGCCCTCACAAACAATATTTAAAAGAAATAGGACTGTCTACACAAGCATCCTAGTGAGATGGATCTCTCCAGTATCCAAATCTACGTACTACGCGTAGGTTTGGATACATGAAATAGATTTCACACCAGTGGAGGCAGGTTCAACCAAGGTTTCACGTGGAAAGAAAGTTACTGAACAACGAGTGGTTCATATTAAGTGAACCGTGGAAGTACAAGTTTCAATGACCGTATCTAAGTAGAGTGGCCGAGTATCTATGGTATCAGGTATAGGTGACCGAGTACATACAGGTGAGGTTATAAGGAAGAGTGAACTTACACTCGACGTAAAAAGCCCTGCAAGACAGACTGATAACTTTGCGTCTTTACAGGTTTAAAAAAAATGAGGTTAAATCATCAAAACTACTTATAAAACTTACTTAATTGATGTAAAACGGCTTCAGAAAATGGCCTAGCAATATTTCCCTCAATCAACACTAGGAATTACGTAACGCAGGGCCTAGAGAACACAAAAAGGCAGAAATAGAAAATGACCTCGTGGTAAAAAAAATTCCCTCCATTTTAAAATTTTTTAATCCGACATAGTCGACTATGTGTTCATCACCAAACTACAGCAATACATGACAATGATTTCCTTAAAAATCCCAGGTATCTGGAAGCAAGTATGCACTTTTAATAAGGAAACATATGAATATCATAAATATGAAAATTTTGATGTTTTCTCGAAAACGGCTTAAGGTACGAAATTGGTTTCAGTGTAACAAAATAGCAACAATAACATAAAATCTCTAATAGTTATTTTTTGCAGCCTGCAGAAAGTGGCCTGCCAAATTTATATACGTCCCTAATCAGGGATGTATCAATTATTACCAGTATGGGTCAAATGGCATGCCAGATGGCTTATTGATGTCACGTATATCATCCTGTGGTGAAGACGCATCGTCAAATCAGACCCAACATAGTAACATTATACGTCTACATAAGTACCATTATAATATTATTTAATTACTACATTATAATTAGCTTTATACGCTGTGGTGGAAACCATTTTCCATATTTTGAAAGCGTCTCAAGTATCATTGTATAAGCAAATGGAGCGACTCCGACGTTATGCCATTTTTCAACCTCGTTGTAGCATTGCTGCTAATCCGGTTAGTATTATATAGCCAACAGAAAAGGACGAACTTAACGAAGTCGATAGGATTAAAACAAAGGGGTCGTTTGGTGGTATATTTTTATGAAAAGGAAATAAAAGAAAATGTTTACGTTGGTCAGTGAATAGTGCGGTAATACATGTCTCGCATACATTACAAGTACTTCCGGTGTTCAAAAATCTACACGAACGTTGACAATAAAAATAGGTTAATATAATTAACTTCTCTACCGTTTCTGCTGCCCGAATATTTTCACCATCAGATAATACCAAACAGTAAGGTACAATTTAATGAAGCCGAAAATTTGTTGTAGTTTAGTACTACTAAACTACAGTACTACTTTAGTACTACTAAAGCTGTCAATTCCGTTAAAAAATAATTCAGATCATAGAGTGTCAACGAAATCATTGGTCAAGGCGCTATTTTATTTTCTTTGAGGTTCGAAGTGAGATTTGGTTTTCGGATCAAAGGTATACATTAAGACCCATAAGTATTTTTCTGAAAAAACATTTGTCGAGAATATTAAATAGGACCCTATATTTTTCATTGACGATTCGATAGTTCCTAGAATTCCTTTTTCAATGATATAACACAAATGCCAATTTATTTTCAAAATGGCAGATTTTTTTTATAAAATCACTATGGCGGCGCTCTGACGTCATTGATGGAATTATTGTCAAGCAGCTTAGTGAAGTAGTAAACAAAACAAATATCCATTTTTGATTAGTATTGTAAAAATTTCAATTTATCACCACTAAAGATTAATTAGTTGTTCTTTTTATAATTGTGTTCCTTTTGTTGCATTTTTTTAAATGGTACTTTTTTTTTAAATGGTACAGAAATGATACTTTTTAAATTGAACATTAAATTATATCTTACTATGTAGGTAAAGAAAAATGCTTTAAACCCCTACGCGTTTTAGTTTTCTTCCTAGGTAAAACAGACAAAACCGAGTTTTTCACGTCTAATTGCTAGGCAACACCTAGCAATTATTTATGCTTGTGCATGTTTTATGGCATGTGTATGTTGTGGCAAGAATGGCCACGACCGAAATGACTGTAGACCAAAAATAAAATTTGTAATTTTTGTATAAAAGAGGATATTGAAAATAATTGTTAAAAAAGGAACAATTACGCAAAACAAGAACAAGAGTCCGAATGTCACAAGAAATTTGAACAAAAGAAAACCACTAAAACCGAAAATATTAGATCGATCGGAAATAAAACTGACGCCTTAAAATTCAACAAAGAAATTTATATTAACGAAAATAAAATGAATGCTTTGATAGACTTCGGTCAAAACGTAAATTTGATGAAAGGTTCTGCAAGCGTGTCGATAAATCAATGTTATGTTTTTATTTTTTTCTTTTGTTTAGTTTACCTAATAATAATCAACTGGTAAATATTAAAATGTTCCTAATTACCTGAAATCCCGATTTATATATTGTGCATATTTCCCCACTTAACCCTAATTCATAGAAAATTATTATTTTATCTGCCGGGTGAATCATGGGAAGAGAATGACGCACATATTGATAAACAGCAAGTTTATAAATGGAATAAAAACTGCAGTACCTAACGTCGTTCACTCGGAAGTAACAATTTCAACCATTTAGGCATCAGAACTTGGGTTTGGTATTTATGTCGTCGTCAATGTAAAACACGGGTTTCTGAGGAGCCGCCTATCAATCAAGATTGACGTGAACAAAAGGAATATCCTATGAATAGGAGAATCCAAGGCACTACGTAGAGATAGGGTCAGATTTATCAATTCATTTTTGCGGACCATGCCTAGCGACAACTGATATTTTCCGCTTGTCCGTCCCAGAATACTTTTATCATTTGCTCTGCAGTTTTTGATTTTGTACTCCGAACTGTAGGATTTTTTTATGTATTATTTTAACTATATATAATTTTCTCTCTTGATGCTAATCAAGAGAAGTGATTCTTTTTAGCAGTATATGATCTTGTAAATTATAACACACCTTCTTTTAATTTAGTTTACTTATCTGAATTAAATGGCCTTTCATCCAGGAGATGTATACTGATGGATTTTTAATTTGCCTATCGGCTGCTCAGATTTTTCCGGAGGTCGTGGATAAGTGAATTAGATGGTTAGTTAGAGGCTCTCATAGCACTTAGGTACCCTTAGATATATCACCTTAGAAAAATCACAGCTTGACAATTACTGACTTGACCTATCTCTACTTTTAATTTATATTTAAAAAAATTAATATTTGGACGCCAGGTTACCAGTATTAGAGGGATACGGCAGATCGCAGAAATGACTAGACAATAATTATCAGCTGTAACTTCTGTTGATCCGATTTTTTCGTTTTTGTCACGTGGTTTCAGTATTGCAGAAAATGGTGTAGGTATCTCGCTGTTTATTTTAAATATTTGAAATAGGGTACTATTATTCAAAATATTTGCTACATAACGGAACGGAATTTATGTACGTTACAAAACAAATCGTTGGTTCTATCAAATTCCAGCCCTCTTTCATTCTTTGGAGAAAATCCATCAGCCGTTATTTTATACTATTCTATACATACAGCCTCTAAATAGGTCCAAGAATTAGCCAGCATTTCTATAAATATAAATTTTATTAATTCAGTTCTATCTCCCATAATCATTCTCAGATAGTTGCGAATTTCTATTATGTTCGATGTTTTTCTTATGTCCTGTCCCATAACCTATAAGTAAGTCCTACCTTGGAAATTTACTAATTCACATTATGAAGACGGGTGCGACACTTTTTTATGGAACTGAGTTACTATATTAACTCAGTGCGCAACCGCGTTAATTATTAACTGATTCCGTATACTTCTGTGAGTTCTGTGCCACACAATAACGACACACCGTAATAGCATGCAACTGTTATGAACTGGATGTAAGCAAGGGCCCTCCTTTCCGACGCACAAGGGATTTTTGAGAGAGGGGTAGATAGACAGACACCTGACAGGACCTATTCCGGCTTGTCTGCATGGAAATTAGCCTGTGTCGGGGTTTGGCGGAGGCGAAAGGTTAAAGGAGGTACCGCCTACTAAACATGACGCACCTAGGGTTATATTAAGTTTGGTTAGTGAATAGTCGAATAATGGATGCACCCGATTGAATAGGGATTTGTTAGCCTTTGACAGTCGGTTTCTATCGTGTTAATAAATTTTGCCTGTCTGTTGATTATTCATCAGACGTAAACTAAACAAAAGAAATAAATAAAAACTGTTTAAATAATGTTTATATATATGTGATATGATATCTAAATTAGATTGTATGTTTGTAAACTTTTTAGGGCCGAAAAATATCGTTCACCCCTCGCATTAGATGGGTATCGTTAAATAAATTTGCAATAGTCAAAATAATCGGAAAATTTGCTTTCATCGCATAACTTGTGGACTATATTATTATCATCCCAAGGCAACAATTTTAATGAGCAGAGAGGTAGCCCTCTCTGCTCATTAAATCACCTTCTGTTCTTGGCGATAGGAAAACAGTTGTTTATATCTTCAATCTGGCTCGTGTTACTAAACCAATATTATTTTGCAGATGGCACATTACATATAATTATAATTTGATACGTAGAATCTTCTGTCAGGGAATAGAATTTGAAGGGTGGGTATCTATTTAAAGGGCATATTTTTTAAGCTAGTGGCATTATTAAATTTGTAAACTAAATAGACCTTTTATTCTGCAAAGTAATAGGAGAGGGTAGGGTAGAATTTATACAATCTAGGGTTGTGTTGTTACTCGGAAATAAATTAAGTAAATATACCTAGGCTTATAAGAGTTGCAGTATATATATTAGCTTTTAAGTTCTTTGCTATTCATATTTGTTTTGCGAAAAGATTTGTAGCAATTTTGTACCAATTCATTACATAGAGAAATAAGCAAATAGATGAATAATAAGGATGGCACACTTGCCAGTTGTATATTTGGACATATATACGGAAAATGTACCACTTAGAAGCTGCACAATATATATATATATATATATATATATATATATATATATATATATATATATATATATATATATATATATATATATATATATATATATATATATATATATATATATATATATATATATATATATATATATATATATATACATATATATATATATATATATATATATATATATATATATATATATATATATATATATATATATATATATATATATATATATATATATTGAGTATTGTAACTTATTTCGATATTTTATCAACGGAGGGCTTTGGTAATATATTAACCTGCCATCTCCAGATGACACTTTTATTAATTATTATCAGGTATAAACAGCTAAATGTTTAAATATTATAAGTCCTAATTAATTACTATCATTGGTTTTAATGTCGGTGAAATTAAGCCATACTGTGTATTTTGTTACTACATAAAATCTCTGACTTATTGAGCGCTTAGTCCAATACGGCCGAATGATTTATTGCAACGATTGTGCCATCGAAATGCCCCTTCTATAATATAAATGCATTGTCACAGCGGAATTAGGTTTGATTTATAGACTATTTCTATTACCTAAATTAGTTTCGCAAAGTAATCCGGCCCGCGTGGGTGAAAGACTATTCTGGAGTCACATCTTTTCTTTGTCGGTGTTTCTCGCGGTCGACTTCCTTTCCTGAAATATGTATACCCGCATAATTAATTAGGTTAATTCCATTATCGGAAATCTTTACAACTTAAATAACTCGTATTAACTGTGCTAAACCACAAGGACTTGCGAGAACATTTCGAACAATTTCCCTTGTGACACCGAATCGGGATCTGAAAGGGATTTTACGCCAAGAGATCGTGATTAATTGAAGACAACCAGAAAAAATGTTAATGTAGTCAGCTGTTGTAGCGATATTAATATACTCTGAATGTACAATGTTTTTTTCTAGTTTGGATACAGTTTGAAGACATATATGTCGTCATACCGTTACCATCGACAAGTCCCACCGTTTGTAATCGAAAACTTGAAAAGCCTAGTTTACTAGTTTTATAAAGTAAAACACGAATGCTAATCTCGTAGGTATATTCAATATACGTAAAGTGGGATTGAATGAATAGACCCCCAAATATGTAGGGTAAATTTTATATGAAGAACGGTTGGGGGTTTTGTCGGCGGAGTATAGCAATCTGATTGGCGGACGGTCTATTCCCATAAAATTTACCCTACATATTATTGAGTCACATTTCCCTGAGCCACCCATCCCTGAGGGTGGCAGAAAATTATACATATTCTGCTGTATATTCTACGCGTAGAATATGTATTTTTTACACCAACATATTTTTTACTTTTTCTACAGCACCAAATGTAGAAAATTAATAATTTGTCGTACAAGCTGATTTTTAGTTAAATATTTATTCATATAATGAAAATACATCAACAAAATATAAGTTTAAACATTAAATATAAAATATATAAAATAATAATAAAATATAAGTAAAACGAAGTATCAGTTTTTAAATGTGCATACAAAATATACAATGAAAAAATTAATAAATCGATTAAACAAATCCTCTTTAAATAAAAAAAAACATTTACAATTGCCCTTCATTTTCCTATGATCGCGTTCAATTGCGTCAATAATCATATACAGTAATGAATAAAAGAGACAGAATAAGTAAAAGCAGATATAGCAATAAATACTGAACTTGATGAAGTCCATCAGTTTTATTACTCAGTTTTAATATTCAACAGTTTTATTACTATCTTTAATCTTGAGGTGATAGTACATATAAGCTAACTTGTTTGAATTTTCAGAATTAATTCGAATAGGAGAATGAACATAAGACCAATTTCAAAAGAGTCTTTCAAGCTGAGCTGAAGACGCAGGTGGGGTAGTGTTTTTCTGCCAACTCCCAATACGTTCGAACTTTTGTTATTTTCTTATTGTTGAGTTTTTGAAATATATGGCAATTATTTTTAAAATCCTATGAAGCCAATGAATATTGGGGGAGAGTGAGACAGAGGTTATTTTTCCGGTTTTATGTCCTACATTTGATTTTCTACATATTCTACATTTTCTACGCAATTTTCTACATACGTTTGGCCCGTCGTTTGGCCCACAGTAAATCCACCTATAGCAAAATATATAAATATAACATTCAAAATACCATAATTACAATAAATAAAATCCTGATGAAGCAGCGCAACATTTACAAAAAAACATTCATAACTTTCTGTTCGATTTCATCTATGATAAGGCAGAGATAATATGCTTTCGATCATGCCCTGTTTTCTGGGCAAATTCTACCTTACGGTACACAAAGAACCCTCTCGCTTCAATTCGAGCACTGTCAGCAAAATATAAAGATTTGCGATCATTTTACTTTTAAAGCAGCCATGTGTATAAGTTAGGTTAGGTTTGATAAGGGAAATTCTATATATTTACCATATTTAAAGGGAATGTCGACGGGTCATAATAACTTTGTAAAAGGTCCGTCTGGCGTCATTCATTGTACTGTTTGACAACCGATCTTTGGGGCACATTATCCCATGTATAGGTTTTCATATTATGTGGTCAGTTGAGCAACCTTTTAACACAATTCCAGTAACGTAATAATCTAAAACCCACCTTTTGCCATGTACATGTATTTTTATTATTTAGTCAGTCGTGAGCCCTTTGCGTTAGCTAGCTTATGCCATGTGCATATATATATATAATTATCAGCGAGTAAAAAATGAAAAAAATAGTTAAAGGTGAAACCCTCGGTACCAGGAGCAGACGCTTTACCGCTAGGCTACCAACCGCTCTCGCAAGCTTTTAATGAACATAATATTTGAATAATATATTGAAACATGTGCATAGCTACGTCTAGCCGGATATTTTACAAATTTATGATGACCGTCTAGATGGATACGTAGATACTCTCTAATTTAAACCAATGGAGAAAGATTTGTATATAAAGGAAAGAGTGACTAATAATGAATTTTACTCACAATCGGTTAGTAATTTATGGATTTCTAACCTTTGAAGTAATCGGGAAGCGACTTATTACTTACTTTACTTTCCCAGCTAGCCGGGAAAGTACTTTCCCGGCTAGCATCTGTCACTTTTCTTACCTGGAAATGTCAATGTCATTTTTGATTAAAAGATGGTTTAGAAAGAATAGAATCCACTCAACATTTATTTAATTCAGAAACAACAACAACAATAACAAAAAGAAAACTATTTGGAATTATAAATATTAATAGTTACATTCGAATTATGATTACTATTAACGGTAAAAGTAAGACCGTGTTGCTCAAAATTATGAGTTTCAGAAATAGATGAAGACGCCGACGTTTCTGGATTTTCTACATGAGACAACATATTAGCAATTTTTATTTGTCCATGTAATGAATTCTCCACATATCCCTCTGCTACGGTGTTGGATTTCCAACCCCCCAACTTTTTCAACGTAGGATGTCTCCACCTGTATTTGCTAATAATGTTGCTGAAGTACGTCTAAAACAATGTCCTGTAAACCTGTTAACATTTTCCAGCTTTAAATAAGTTGCTATTTTTTTGGGAAAACTTCCTATAGCATTATGCCCAAAAGGCTGTCGTGTAATTTTACCAAATCTTATTTGTAAAAAAAATCTATCAGAGTCAATGTTATTACGAAGGTCACAGTATTGCTTTATTATATTTATCCATTCCGATTTTGTAATTACAAATGTACGGGAAGAGTAGGTTTTTGTGACAGGAATCACTATTATAATTCGATTTTCTAAAATATCCAGGTCACTTATTTTCATTTTTAAAAGTTCATCGCACCTACAGGCTCCGGAAATGCCAATAATTAAAGCAACCTAAAAAAATTTAATATAACATATATTTAATATGCACTAAATAAATTAAAATTACCTTTTGAGGAAGATATTCTATCGGGGCATTGTTTAAAAATGTATCGATGTCTGCTTCAGAAAAAACACTTGACTATCCCACATTCTTCCTTTTCAAAAATGCCTTCAATTTTGCGTAATTACTAATATCAACATTATGCCTAAAGTTTAATACTGCTCGCAACATCGAATATCTTGACCATAATGTGGAGGCTTTACTTTGTTTGCTTATTTCACAAAAATAAGCAAGAAGTACCGTCTCAGAGATATGCTGCACACCTTTAGCCACGCACCATTTACTGTATAGTTCATAGGTGTTTTCATACCTCTCCCCGCTTTTTTCAGGAATTATTCCTTCAGTAGCTCTCTCTGCAGCTACCCGCACTTCTGGTGGCGTACATTCAAATTCACTATCAGACATTTTTGTAAAATAAACACAATTTGATTATATGTACAATTAATGGCGTCGTGTATCGCCTAAATGTCAGATTCAACAAACTTGTTTTGTTACCTAGCAACGATCTCACAGGTTACTTAAAATAATTCATCTTATCACATAATGAAAATGGATACAGATATTTGAAACGAAATTATTATTGGTAGATTGTGAGTATTAGAAATCCATAAACTACTAACCGATTGTGAGTAAAATAGTATACAAACCTCGCGGGAACTCATTCTAGCCTCGCGTCTGTAGTTTACCTCGGTGCTTCGCACCTCGGTAAACTACCTTGCCGCTCGGCTGAAATAGAGTACTTTCCCGCTCGGTATGTAATGTACTATTATGTTTACTTATGCTGCTGTTTTGCACCTTTGAATTCATGTTTTTTTTTATAAATTCGGTAACCACAAAAATATGTACACTTGGTAAATTGTTGACCAAAATCTCTCATTCTTCTACATATATTAAGCTACATAATATGAAGCTGCTTATATATAGGAGAAATTAAAATAGTAAAAAGCAATAGGTGCTAATAAATAAAAACCTAAAAGACTGCCTACTAAAGAAAATATGTGATTTATATAAATATGGTGTACAAGTTCATCAAATTGCTGACAATATAAAACTGCCTTGAAACCTCAGCATATGTAAGCTGATTCCTTAGCTACTGTCATTTCTTGTACGAATAATTAATTAACACATGGGGTTGCATCCACCTGAATAAGTTTACTTTGCGATACAGCCTTCATTTCTTTGGCAAAACGAGGGCGAGTTTATATGACAGGATAATTAACCCTCCCCATTCTCGCGCTGTTATTCTGGATAAGAGGATTATAAATACGAAATATTAATACTTCAGCCCTTCATTCCCTTAACCGTCTTTATAATCATGGGCCTTTGTTAAAATGCAGCCCGGCCAAATTGCCATTATTTGGCACTCTGCTGCCGTTCCTCGCAAAATTTATAATGCACTAAAGCACTTACTATGTAATGTATGTACATACCTCCGGCTCCGGTGTGAACTCTGAAAATGTGACCCGTGTTTTTGTTTTATAAAATATTTAAAACATGAAGTGCAAATTGCGCGCTAACTGGTGTATTGTGTTAAATATGCTTGAATTTATTGGATACAAAAATTGAAATTGTTGGCTACTATACTATGTAATGTTTGTTTTCTTACTCTACGCTTCAATCAACGTTTATGTCAAAGCTGAGAGAAGTGCTACACAACGAATTTTATAAAACACAAAAGTGCTACACAAAATTTAGTTTCATCTTCGTTTCATCTTTCATATAGTGGACAAATGTTTAAGAAGGTATCCAGTTGTGTAATAAGGTTTATAGGTAACTACGAAAACCATTATAAAAAAGCCCAATGCTCTTCTATAAAAAAAAGATATACATATATATCATATATATTATAGACATACGTGTAATTAAGTTATCCAAAGCATCTTGTTGTAGCTTTGCCATTAAACTGGTAAGATTTGTCTCTGACTCAAGCGGCCGGAGATTCTCTACAGTTGGCTGATGTCGATGTAATGCCCGTTGCAGCATATCCCAGGCGTGCTCAATTGGGTTTAGATCGGGAGAAACAGCTGGTAACCCGAGGTGATTAATACTATTATCTTCTAACGTACGAGCACTCTCTGAGAAACATGAAAGCGGTCCGCAAAATCAACTTGACGCACACCAGCCTCTGATATTCCAAGAGCCCTATTTATTTCCTCAGTTGATAACTCCCCACTTTTTTTCTCGCCACTGATAACTCCCCACTGATTTTTTTTCTCGACGGCAAAATAGTGTTATTTGGTTTTATAATTAGTTTTTAGAAAAGCAAGTTGAAATTCTCAGGAAAATAAGTTATTTAAACTTTATTTTAACCTCAAACGTATTCAAGGCAGTTATAATATGTGTAAATGGACAATATTACCAAGTGTAGAATCTGACTATGAGCACGCTGCTTCCGCATGCCGCGAATGTCTTGTGTCGTCATAGAAACACCCTTGAGGAACCTTTCGGAAGGAGACAAATTTATGAGCCGGCAAAAAGTCTCATTTTAAATCTGCTGCATCATTTGTAGGGGTATTAGCAGTCTCTATTTGCCAGGATGTTCTTACACCCGATTTGGAAACAGTTAGATATATTACCGTGAGTCAGGATTCTAAATCTTTTTCTTTGAAGCTGACATTTTTAACTGATTTAGGGGTGTCTTCGCGTACCGTTTAGGTTGTGAATAAGATTAGACTAGATAGATTATTAATACCCACACATTTATATATATATATATATATATATATATATATATATATATATATATATATATATATATATATATATATATATATATATATATATCTTCTTCTGGTTTTACTTCAGTTAAGGGTTGCTAGTCCTTATGAGCATATTTTTATATAGTAACACTTGAGGTAGAGTCTGTCTCTCTCTCTATGGTAATGAGAGAGAGAATTTATATTTTTGAATTATGTATGGGTTTAATTGAGCATGTGGAACTTCTCTCTCAAGGGGAGCTTCAAACGAAGCTATTTATGATATTAGCTACTAGCTGTTACCGGCGACTTCGTCAGCGCGCATTTAACGCGCGTTCTGAGACCGCGCGACAGGCAGCCTTTGTGATAATAAGTCGTGTGAAGGGGAAGCGGTGGGAGGCGCCTTACGGTGCGGTGACGGATGCGGCGTCCGCGTGGGGCGCCCGCGGTGCTGGACACTGCTACTTTAGTTTGTTTTATTATTACTCGAAGATCGAACTAATTATTAATTAGTGTTTATACTGGATTGTATTATATTGGATGTATACTTCCCTATTTGATCGGATTTTGTTCACAATTTCATGGATTTTACTTTTTAAACCTTAATTCTTTTTCTAAAATAAAAGTAGCCTAAGTTACTCGTACATCGGCTATATGCCAGTGAAAGCCCCGTCAAAATCGGTCTAGCCATTTTGGAGATTAGCTGGAACAAACAGACAGACAAAAAATTAAAAATTGTTTTTTGTTACATGTACCGTATATACTATCATATGCATTTAGTGAAATGCATATGCATTTAGTGAAATGCCGTTATTTTGACATTACAGACAATTTTATTTACATATATCTATTGATAATTAATTGCTTTGCACTTTCTTTGATGTTATTTGATTAATATATAAATATTATTCTATTTGAATGAATTTGAATTGATTTTAGGCTGATGGCTTTTATATTTAAATTTAATATATGAAATATGGTTTGAAATTGTTAATTCACCATATTTAATTAAATTGGATTACAATAATCGCATATTTACGATGTGAAGTTCTTAATAAATAGCCTAAATCGGCCTGAGATTACTTATAGTCCAAGCAATGGGCGATTTCTATTCGCAAAAAGATCGGAAATAAAGAAATTTGGTGGGATGGTAAACATAGGTCCCCTGATAATAGACCTGAGTTTGCGACCTTGCGGGGGGTTGTCGCTCTAGGGATGGGGTGATGAAAACTCTGCGTCGCGACGCTTTTCGCGGAAAAAAAGTCCCAATGAAATATATAGAGAACAAAATTGTGCACAATCCTTGCATTTTTCGCATGCGGTCAATAGTTTTCGGTCTACGGAGCCCCAAAGTTGGAGGGTTGATTTGCAATTTTCAACAAAATCAGAATTTCATCGCGGATTAAGACGAATATCGCCATCGAACAATTCCTTTGCGAGTCTGCTCATGCCCAATTTGATCCCAGACGCCCGATTTGATATGATGTCCGATTTGATACATTTGGTCGTGTATTACTTCGATATGGGCATTTTTTTATTATCATTATCTACGGTCAATATGTCCTTATTATTGTTGACCTAGGCGCCAAATATATTATTTTTGTGCATACCTGATACAAGAAAATATCATTTTCAACTCATTTCCATACCACCCTTGAAGTAGAGTTGATCGGTACGTTTTTGGTCGATGTAGGTACCCCTACATATCCCTATTTCACTTTGAGTCACTCACACATCAATTTCGTGCCAGAATCGGTAACTCGGCGTTGTCTGTTTGGTCTTCATCGTCCTGTATCTGATTGGGAACGTTTTCTGCATTGTCGCCTAACGCAATCTGGTCGGGAATGTTTTCGCAGGACGTTCTTTACGGCAACCACGAGTGAATCCACAACCTTTCTGACATCTACACGAGATGCTCTTAAGTAAAACTTCTGGAGCTTGTCCTGCGATCCGTATTGCGTCCAGGCCTGTGGTTGTTCTTCGTCATCCATGATCTTCTGGAGGTGTCTGAACTCCCCGCCAGCTCTGTACTTGACAATGCTGATAAGTACGCAATGAATGACGATCGTACGCATCGGATGTTGGTACTGCCTCAACATAAACAGTTCGCCAGCGGCAACGACTTCCGTTAATAATTAGAGTAGTCAATCAAATACCTGAATCGCGTCTGTTAATGTTGGGTTTTTTACTAAAGTTTTGAGGAATGGAATCTTGCCTCGATTGAACAACGGCAATGTAGTACCACATCCACTGAAGGCATACACAAATAAGATACTTTTCGCAACAGCATCGCTATATTGCAAACTCTGAGGCGAATAGAACACACTTCCTCCTTGTTCCCTCTACCGGGCTTGCGCAAATATATGCCTGCATCATATTTAAGTAGTAAGTTGAGGCCGAACAATGGGCAGGTATCTTATACCCCAATCAGGATATTCATGACCACTAATGCACAAAAAGAATAAATTTTACCTTTGAGTTGTAAAAAGTGCAGTAACTAGAAAATTGACAAATGCTTGTTAACAGACATACACATTTCATAAAAAGACGAAGCGTATAAACTGATAGGTATAATATGTTAATACTGTGTCGATATTAAATTATTATTACTGATTTAGGTAGGCACTGCATTTCTATGCAATGTGATTTTGATGTTATGCTTGTATAACAAACGGTTGTCATGCTTCTGCCCACTGTGATATAATTACACTAATAAATAATTAGTATTACGTATTATCAAACAATATAATTTCGACAAAAAATCCTATATTTACAATTTTATTATCGGTACCTTTTACTATAATATATACAACAGTCAATTTATTTACCTTATTTACTACTATATATTATTACCTACTACGTACATGACTTATATGGACCATGGACTTTTAGTCTTTTTAAAAGTTAGTAATGGGAATATTGATTGTGAATAAGCCTTATACACAGTCGTGTGTCCCACTTTCACCTCACGGTAATATACATTAGTTATTAGCTCACGCCACTCATACATTAATAAATCGATTTATTTTATTAAACTTGGGTAAGCTAGGTCCCTAAGTAAACTTTGATACAATAAATTTCGGTTATACTCTTCTTGAAGGTAACTAAAAGCTCGAATAACTATTTTTTTATGAGATGTGCAAATTTGGCAGGTAAAAATCGGGTTATTTTCAGGTGCACTACTATATATTTTCAATTTTATCATATAAAAACATCAAATCTTGTTAAAATATTTTGAGCAGTTTTTGTTAGCAACAGGAAGCTGGTGGTGATACAGGGGCTTCAAAGGATGCGCTATGAGATGGTAAGAAGTAGATACCTATATTATTTGAAATCCCTGATACGACTTACCTGAAAACTTCCAATCCAATTTTAATTCCCCTAATCCGCATGCCAATGATGGTTATATAGGCACGCTTTTAGTTCCGTAGTAAAATACTTGTAAATACTTGTAAACATATATTACCAGGTAACGGAAGCATTCAGGTATATTTAAAAGTTATCTAAGGAGAAAATTAAATGTAGCCTAGGGCTCAGAACTCAATGTATACTGCAGAAATGATTAACCCAAGGGGTACATGTAAAAAACTGCGAAGTGACACTACGGACTTGGAGTCACGAACGAAAAAGGAAAGTGAAGTAAGGAAAAGAAGCCCTGAAAGACACGACTAATTGGTTTTCGTACTTTCAGGTAAAAAACACTATGAGGTTAATCATATCTACTTATACCTATATAACTCACTCATGATGTTAAGCGGCTTCTCGAAAGTGTGGCCTAGGCGAGATGCTTCTCGATCTACACTGGGGACTAATGAATGGCAAGCTCTATAGAACACAGAAAAAGGCAAAAAATAGAATATAGCCCCGAGGGACAAAATAGAGATGACTTACCTTAATTTAAAAGTTATTTAATCGAACTACCTGTATGCGTCGATTATAAAAATAGCAAACACATATTCAGTGACTTCCTTAAAAATCCCACTATATGGAGCGTAACAGAGTACGTTAATTAGTAAGGAAACACTAAGTGAATGTAACAATACATAAAACTGAACTTGCATCTATCGCGATTAATCAGAAAAGAGACGGCAGTTGGATTTTTGTTTATACGAAAATGCCGAGCAAGGAACAATGCAGTTTAGTAGCCGCAAGGAGCTTGCAAGGAGCAAATTTTATAAGAGTATTTTGAGACAGAACGTGAAAATAATAGGCCATTATTACCTTTGACTGCTGTTAGAGAAAAATTGGGAATGTTATTTATGACATGTACAAAATAAGTAAGTACAGGGTAAGTCTCTTAAGATTGACACCCCCCTTATCTCACTTATCCTTTGCCGATTTAACTCATTCAAAAAAACGCGGTTTTTGATGAATTTTTATAATCTGAGCACGGATATTCGTAGATATACAGGGTGGAAAATAAAACATGATTTTTTTTAAATGGAACACCCCGTATATTTTTATACCAAAATAATGTCCTTAATTTTCTGAATAAAAAAATATCTAATTGCTATATAATCACTCCACCTGTTCGTGAGATATTACTAAAAACTTATCACATTACGGGTGTCAATTATAAAACAAAAAACATATCAAGATAGCTCTGGAAACAATGCCATTTATTGAGATAATAAATAAATAATATATAGGTGACAATAACAGTAACGAGTAATAACAATAAACAACATAAGCCTAATAAAAACAAATAAAAGTCAATATTAATACAGTAACACAATAGAGTAACACAATTTTATTTATTTACACGTAACGTAATTAAATATTTTCCAAGTAACCACCACCATTCTGAATACACATTTGGCATCGCTTTATAAAATTGCTTCTCACCCTTTGAAATATATCACCATTTTGGTTTAATTCCTCAATTTTTACACGTATGCATTCTTTTAACTCATTCATATTATTAAAAACCCCAGTTTCGTATATATCTTGTTTTATCGTACCCCAGAGAAAAAAATCCATAGGTGTTAAGTCCGGACTTTTAGCGGGCCAATGTATAACACCGTGCCTTCCTATCCAAATAGGATATTTTCTGTTTAGGTATTCGGTGACGTTCCTCGCAGAGTGTGGTGGTGCTCCATCCTGCTGCCAAATAACAGATCTGTTGTCCACTAAATTAATATTATCTAAATAATTTTCAACTGGTTGTTGAAGAATATCCACATAACGTTGTGCATTTAAGGGCCTATTTATAAATACATTACCTACAATAGCATCCTTGTGGATGCCACACAACACGTTTACAGTTTGGTATCCTTGTTTTTCTATTTTTTTTTTACAATATGTGGATTTTCCGCTGCCCAGTAATGTGCATTTTTTCTGTTAAAAATTCCCGCAGTAGAAAAACTGCTTTCGTCAGTCCAAAAGACATGACTTAGAAACTCATCATCTTCCTCTATTCTATCAAGTATGTCTCTGCAGAAGGTTAACCTGTCTTGAAAGTTGTTGTCGTCTAAATATTGAACGGGCAAAATCTATATGGTTTAAAATTATGGCGATGTAATATTTTTATCACACTTCTTTGTGATATATCCAATTCTATTGCTGCGGCATAGGATGATTTGGATGGATTTTCAGCAAAATATAATAACGCGTTGAGTTCTGTGTCTTCTCCTGTTTTTGTTCTTCGCCTTTCCCTTTTCTTGTCTCTCAGAGATTCGGTATTCCTAAACTTTGCATAAATGTTTTTAAAACTATTTTTGGAAGGAGGTAGCCTTTCTCGAAATAACCTAACATACTCCCTCCGAGCAAGAGACTTATTCTTGTTGCACTGAATATAAATTTCAAGTTACCTACTCTTTTCGCTCTTCCAATGAATATACCATTTTCAAAATAACTTGCTTCTTTACGAACACTACGTATTTTTTACGCTAATATCTAAGAGAGTGAACTACTATCTCACAAAAAACTGGATGACATCTGTCAACAAATAAACAATGCAAATATGCATTGTTTCCAGAGGTATCTTGATGTTCTTATTTTATAATTGACACCCGTAATGTGATAAGTTTTTAGTAATATCTCACGAACAGGTGGAGTTATTATATAACAATTACACATTTTTGGATTCAGAAAATTAAGGACATTTTGGTCTAAAAATATACGGGGTGTTCCATTTAAAAGAATCATGTTTTATTTTCCACCCTGTATATCTTACGATATTTTTAATATCCGTGCTCAGATTATAAAAATTCATCAAAAATCGTGTCTACTCCTTTTTTGAATGAGTTAAATCGGCAAAGGATAAGTGAGATAAGGGGGATGTCAATTTTAAGAGACTTACCCGATACATACCTATATTACAAATTTGGTAATAGCCTCAAGCATTATATCTTAGTAATAGCTATTTATGTAACCAGTTGGGAAAAGTACTATTTTGTGTAATGAGCAGATTTCTGCGGAACGAGCGCTATCTAGTTCCGCAAAAGGATGCGCGTTACACAAACTGACAGACAACAATGTTTGTTGGTAACATGTTTTACAGTTGATGATGTGCATCGGTTTTTGTTTTGAATCTACTATACCTAGGTAGGTAGAAATATTGAGTCAAAATCCTTTACATTTTTTGATATAAATTTATTTCTACTCTGTGTTATGATACATAAAAGTTGCAAGTATAAATATATTCTGTGAATTATGGCTTTGTATTTTATTCAAGTAAGCTTAAAAGAATATTAATGTTGTAACACGCATATAAAGCCTGTTCTGTCGCATTTTAATTAATGAACGTTAAGTCAGAGAATACTAAACCAACAAGAAGCGAAAGTAAGTGGCGGCTTCTTTGAAATTCATGTCTCCATTTTCAATAACCTTGATTAGTGTGTTTTGACGTTAATAACACCTAGGCAAAGAGAGAAATAGTATACGCGTTTGGATATGTGGTGTACACTGAAAACACTTATTATTGTTTGCGATATTTTTGACATCTATACCACTTATTTCACGCATGCGCAGAAGACAGCGGATCCAGCAGATCCAGTCAGAGTTAAAAATCAACACATGGAAATACACACACGAAACAACCATATTTATCTACGTTTTGGCACTATGTGGTTTATATTTAGCAAACCGCAATATATATTTTAAACTGAAGTAAAATGAATAATGTGAGTCACAATGTTATTTCTTATGAAGTATGAA
>CAXKVY010003998.1:0-29531 GCA_964058915.1 Tetropium fuscum | reverse complement strand
AAACCTTTTGAAGCGATATTATGTAATAATGTATAGTGCAGACATTACCCATTACAATAACTGATCGTATTTTATGTTTGTTATTACCAGTATTAGAAATTTTGCTCATTTATAAATCCCAAAAAATAAATAAATAAATGAATGATATAAATCCATGCTATTGATAGAAATACATCAAATATTTAACATGCTATTAAATAATAGCTATATTTTTAATACACAAATCTCAATCATGAGCTAAAAACTTATACTTAAAAAAATACTTACTCGACCAGATAATATTCCTGCAATAAATATTGTAAAATATTGCATACATTGTTTTCTAATCATAATTTATATAACCTATATTTTAAGAACGACAAGTTTTCAACAATGGCAAATTTTTAATCCATGACTAACTACTGATACATGATGTAGCGAATTATATGGGCTAATTTCTGTTTTATCCAACTTGCTAGAAATTATTTTCCATGCGTGTTTAATCTTATAATCCTGATGTTCAACACGGATTCTTAAAAAACGCAATACAGAGACAAACCTATGCATTTTCACTCAATATACGTCAGATTGTCTAGATAGGAAAAATCATGTGGATGTCGTAGGTATATACGGACCTTGCAAAAGCATTTGACCGTCTTGCAGAAATTGGCCTCCTTGGGGATTTCTAAAAACGCCATTAAACTTCTTCAGTCTTATATCACGCAAAGGACCTTATATGTGAAAGTTGAATACTTCCGATACATTTTTTGTTGCTTTTGGAGTGCCACAAGGCTCAATCCTTGGGCCTTATTTATTTCTATTTATTTCGGGTATATGTAACGGCATTACACCGTAAACGTTACTGTTTGCTGATGACTTGAAAAGCTAGAAGGAGGTGAAAAATTTGCCGGATGTCAGTCTTTACAGGATGACTTGGATATTTTACGTAGATGGTGTGTTGAAAATAAGATGGCGCTGAACATGTCCAAGACGGTAAGGTAATGACTTACCATATCAGAGTGAATTTTGTGGATTGCCGTTTTTTCATTAATAATAATTTAGTAGATCGTGTTGCGGAGGAAAGATTTAGGTGTTACCTAGACTAAAATTGATATATTTCACTCACAGGCAATTGTAAATAAGCTACCAGAAAAATATTCGTGAAGAAATAGGTATTGGCTATTAAATCAAGAATATTTTTAAATAATGCTAATTAATCAGCTATTTACATTTCCACACAAATCCGCGATCTAGTATCAACGTCAATGTATTAATTTGGAAACACCAAAATACGAATATCACGAAATAACACGAAAATACGAACTTTTATTGTTTCAGTTTAAAATATATACGTGTATGTAACGTACGTACGTAAGACAATACAAACGGAAGTAAATAACTTGTTTGTGTAGATATTTGTTCACATGGTGACGCAAGTCTTAATTGAAAAGCATTCATTAAAAATTGTAATTTTTTCAACAGTTCTTGTTACGCTGAGGAATAATCAGAGTAAAATCCAACGCTGATATCAAGTGTAGTTAGTGCCTCGTTACAGGCTCCTCAATCACAGCATGCTGAATCGAAATCCTCAATAGTTGTTTAAAATTTGTGATATTTACAATACAGGCCTATATTTCGATGCTGATATTTCTAAAAATATAAGTTTTAGACACTAGGAACAAAAATATTTCGAAATGTTTTTATATTTTAAATTTAGAGTTCTACTTGGTTGTTCTAGTAAAATTATAAATTGTCAAAGTAATTTGAATTTGAGGGGCATTTCGTTTTTTAAACGGTTTTATTTATCTTGAGTTCGTATATTCGTTTATAATATGTTTGTATCTTGCATTCTCAAATACTTCCCAATGGGCTAGAGACATTTGGTAGGTGTATAGTGTTCAGGTGACAATACAATTTAATATTTCCTTTATTACAAAAAGTTTTAAATGGCGGATTCAAAATTGTGGACCTATTCCAAAATGGCGGATCCTATTTATAAACCGATTCGTCTGAAACATCAAACTATGCGGTGTTTAAGGTTACTCAATACAATTTTTGACTCAAACTTTAAAAATCAAAATAGCGGATCCCAAATGGCTGACTATCGAATTTATGAACGGATTTGTCTCAAACTTGGTGCTTGGGGTTGTTTAAAATTACTGGCCTCATTTGATCGCTTTTAACGAGTCCCATACATTTTACTTGGTGACGAGGGTTTGATGATGGGGGGCAGGAAATGGACAGTGGAACTAAAAAAAAATAAAACTACAAAATAAATATATGTAAAAAAACTTTTAACCCTTCCATAGTCGCTAGATATTTTGAGACATGTATAATCGCTACGGTCTGTGACACCGACAGCTAAAAACATATTAAATATATTTTTTTATATGAAAAATCACATTTGTCCCTTTAGTTTTTTTATTTTAATAACATTTAGTAACAAATAAATACTTAGGACTTTACAAAAACGTATAGTTATTAAGAAAAAGTAATAAAAACCGTTTTTTTCAGTTTTACACGAAAAATTCACAAAGAAAACAAATGTTATTACTTAAAAGTAGTATTAAGAAATCATAAATATAGAGGAATAAACAATAAACAAAAACTAGTTATTATCAAAATCAACTATTTCTCTGCAACCCTCGCAAATGCCCTGTAAATGCTACAAGCACATAAATTTGCCGCACTTTACATAAAAGTAACGGGTGACGCCTGTTCCGTTTGGTTGTACAAAAATTACAGCGATCATTAATCCTCTCATGTGATTGATTTTGTACTTTGTTTTGACCACAGATCTCACTAATACCGGTTTTTATAGTTACTGGAAGATACTGTACAGTTACTCGGACCTCTAAATAAGGTTTTATTAGATCATGTGTAAGCGTTCGCAGAAAAACACGCCTGTTGAGATTAGAATTAGGGTTATTGCAATTGTAGATAACCATAGAATTAATTCCACCCACATTTAAAACAGAATAGAAAACAACCATAGGCCAAAGTCTGGTACTTCTCACACCGTTGTAATTGGAGCAAAGTTGATCAACTACGTCGACACCACATTTTATTTTATTGTATTTAGTAATAATTTCGGGTTTACACAATTCGTTTGTCAATTGTACGTTTGTCAATATTGTCATCGTAATGAGGATACGAGTACAACATATTTCTTTTTTTTTAATGTAGGATACAAGGTCGATATAAGGGTGCAATTTTTCCTAAATCCAAACATACTCAAATGTACAGTGAGCGTTGGTTTTGAAAATTCTAGTGGCAACTCCCGCTTTTTTTTCAGTAAGGTACCAATGACAGTGATTTTTCTTTGTACAAATCGTCAACAAAGCTGATACTTGTACACCAATTGTTTATTGTCAAATTTCGGCTTGATCCATAAATATGCTGACATAGCCTTTTTCCCTCGCTACCTGGAGTGCTGCTTACGCGTAAGGGTCCTGCGGGTTGTTGTCCCACATATGCTTACATATTAGAAACATACATCATCTTCGCGTCCGCCAGAGCAAAGATTTTTATTCCATACTTGTTAGGCTTTGACGGAATGTACGTAAACTGCAGAGCCCTCTGAATGCCTCAAGCTTTATCATCAGTTCCAATCATCCACCCAAGTTCCGTACATATTTAACCTATTTATATTATTCCCGATACAATCGGAAATGAAGCTCGGATAATATATCGTATGTATGTTGGAGCAATAATGTGCGCGTGATCTATTAATACACTCTGCCAATAATTTACTAATACCTCGCCTTACAAGGAGGTAATAGACTCGCTAGTAATCTCTTAATAATTATATTTATTTTTAATTTTAATGATACTGGAATCCAAATATATGGCTTTATGGTAACATGATGGTTTGTCGGGTAATTACGTGTTAAAATAAGATTTTTCCTGTGTCGTCCACGAGGGGATTCAGATCAATAACTCATTATCTACAAATATTTAAGATGGTGGCGAGATGAAAATATTTTTCTTCATAAATACAACTTACCATTACACTTTTTTTTCTAATACGACATGGTTATATAGTTTACGAGGTTTTATATCCCCTTATCAGAACTATTTATTAATATAGAACGTCCATCCTGGCAGTTCCTTTTATTCCATGGGTCAATATTTGACATACAGATAGGGCCTGGAAACAAATAAAGTGTTCGTCTTGATTTTCCAATATGTGTTGTTTCGATTTTGCCCAATTCACACAAGATCAGAAAATATTTGTTAAGAAATTCCTGTATTTTCCAGTTTCATTTATCAAAGTATATAGGTCAAAAATAATATGAGAAAATATTTATCACTTAAACCTCAGAGACAGATGTGCATCCAACTGTTTACTAAATATCGACCGATCCTGTTTTCTTCAACAAATTTCATCTCGAATATTCCAAGAGGATGCTAATCTAAAAATATTGTTCCCTTATATCAAATTATAAATTAAAATCCATCCCGGAAGCTAGATACTCATTAAAATATTCTAATTTTAAGGCGTTGATGGAATATCACCTCTATTTTTGTCCTTCAACTAACGATGCAAATACGTTTTCTGCAAAGGCACAGCCAACCTTGCGGCTGATGTTACTGTTACTCATATAATATGCCCATTAAGTTATATAATAAAAATTTATTGGATTTTTTCATTCTTAAAATCGCTCCCAGGATAATTAAATGGGAATTGTAAAAGTTGTGCGTCGTCGTAGCAATTTTATTTCGGGAATTTAATCTCGGTTAATGCCCGGCGATCGCCAATTTAGTAAATTATTGGAACGTAATAATCCACGGTAATTACATTATTTACAATTAAAGTTGGATTTCTCGCAAATTAATCCAGTGTTATGCGGGAAGAAATATTTTCAATTTTACATTTAATTACAAATGGAAGAATATCTTCTGCCATTAAATCCCGTGCTCTTGTCAACGGCGGAAGCCTCTGCAAACACCCACACATACATTTTATATATACATACATACATATTGAGACAAAAGGATATAATAGCGAGCGAGCGAGACATGTATGTTCGATATACCGAGCATAAGATATATAAATATACATTTTTTTCTTGTATCAGTTTAAATTTCACATAAATAACAAATATTATAAATAAGGATAATTAAATTACAATCAAAAGCTTAAAATCTACAAATTTAACAAGTAAATAAATGTTCAGGGTGCTTAGGGAGTGAATATACTAAAAGTCCTGACGTCTAGGAGGCGAGCCGAAGGGTGGGGGCACATAGAGGGTCCACTTTTGACAATAAGGTTTTTACCCATCAAACATTCCTTCATATCGTCTAAAGTCTAAACTATTGATCTAAGAAGGAAAATCCCTTATCCCTTATATTTATATAATAAATTATTATTTATATACACATAATATGTATATGCAGGATGTTAGGCGCATGGTTACACAAACGTGGAGGAGAAAGAAGTCTACTTACTCAGCACCAATAATTCGTTATGGCTTTTCAACTCTTTGGGAGGGAGAAACTTTGGGAAACTTGATACACTGGTAGTTAAGATGAAACACTGATAGAAACACTGATAGTTAAGATGAAAATAAAATAACATGTAGACGGGTTTGTTAAGCGATGACTTTTGGTATTTCCTCTAAACATAGAAAAACGATTTTCTCCAAAACCATAAGGCCAAAAACTAATTATTGGGGCTGAGTAAGTAGCAGACGGTCCTACCTCTTCCTCCTCCCAATGTGTCCCACCATGCGCCTAACATCCTGTAAATATACATATGTGTTGCCTTGCCACACTTACCAGCAACTAAGTTCTCAACTTTCTTTGGATTCACGTTTTCATCCTCGGCCATGAGGGTCCTGGCAAAGGTCCTGCGTCAATAGCATCGTCATCTTCAGAGGTGGGTGGTTCTTGCTGAAGGGGCTCTGTCGTCTTCATCATCGCCCTCTTCGTAAATAGGCCGTTGACGCAATTCCCTTGGCAGTGGAGGCATGCCGCAGAACAGTTCAGCATTGCTTTCCGGCATCAACATTTGCCACTACCACAATCCTTGGTGCAGCGGCAAAATATCATTTTCTTCTGTTGCAATTGGCACTAGGATGTCTCCTACATGTTTCCAACCCCACTTGAGGCGGAAGCTCATTCCTGACCAACTACTGCACTTGGTCGTAGGTGCGCCGGGAATGCTGCGCTTACAATTGGTGAGAGGTTGCTGATGTCAATCTTAATATTTGCGATTGACCTCATGAACGACTGGAACCGGTACTGGTTGAGGGAGGTCTGTCTTGCTGGTGCCCCATACCTCCTTGATGATGTCTGATTCCAAATACAATTTGGAGAAACTCACCTTGTGAGGTAAAAATATTATATATTAATATTATTCTGGTGCGTGTGTCTCGAAAACGTTTGCCAATTCGAAAAAGTATATAAAATATTGTAGAGAATTACGAAGATTGTAGAGAATTTCAAGAGCTTTCATTTCGCATGAGAAAATTTTTCCCTACGACACACCGTTTTCGACATATAAGCGAAAAACCCAAAGGTAGAGCCAATGAAGTTTTTAAGAAGAGAGCACTATGTAAATTTTGTCAAGTTTTTAATTGTTAAAAAAATTATAAAATTAGGGTAGTAAATAAGTAGTAAATAGGATATATTAACTCAGAAAAACATTCCAAGAAGATAGAAGTACGTGTAAAATGAAAAGTACGTGGTTCCAGCGATTAATTAGGACCGGAAGTTACCCGGAGGTACCAATACTTCCATGAATATCATCTGCGAGCAGCCATAAGTCCCTAGGGAAAATACAAAGACCTACAAATATATACCTTCTTCTCGAACGACGTTTCGGCAGAATCATATCTGCCCTCTGTAGGTTCTTGTTGCTGGTCACTGGAACTGTTGAACTGATCTCTTCAGTATCTAACGATTCGAGAAGAAGATAACATACATGGGAGAAGACCCGAAATCAACTACTACATGCTACACAAATGGAAACCTGAAAATCCACATAATTTGTCTCTGCAATGCATGCATGGTGTTAAATATATTTTTTGTTGTGTGTAATTTGGATGTGTAATGCGTAAATGTGTGCAATTTGGAGTGTAAATTTAAAAAATCTATATCGAAAACTGTTGGGTTTATATTAACCATTTATATTTCAAATTGTGACATAATTGTCAATTTTAAAAACTATGAAAATTATTTAGTTATCGTTATTATCTAAAATGTGGTTTTTCATGGTCAAAGTCGACAACAACTGTTTTCTGGATTTTTGACAAAGTTGCATTCGGCTTCCGAAGTCGAAAATATTCCAGATTCGATGTATAAGGTTATACTGGTTTATACCTAAAAATTGTATTTTTAAAAATGATTATTGTATTACAAAAAATATACATACCTACTTCAAAAAACCAATGCAATGTTGTTGTTTTTATGTTGTTTTTATGCAGTTTAATGTAACATCAAATAACTTTTTCATGGTATATACCTGGTATATACCTTCTATATGCACGTGTTACTTGTTTTTTATGTCGCGAATATAATCTTCCATCAGTTTTATTGTTGACTCAATATTTTCTCCAGTTTATATTATATGACGAAAATTTAATGACGTCTTGTACAAATAATATACAATTAGTTGAATACATTTACATTACAATTTTTTTTGTATTTATTGATGCTATTAATCAATACATCGGTACGGATGACGTTTAAAGGGAAAGTACGTTTAAAGGGAAAGTTTAAAGGTAAAGTATGCTAATATTAGAATACATTTATATACATATCATTAAGCAAAACTACTGCTTATGTGAGTATTGTGTAATCAGTTTAACTCTCTTTAATAACGTTAGATAATGGGTCTGATGAGGTACTTCTTCCAATAATGTATATTTAGATTTTTATTTTCTGAATTGTTCTTATTATTATAAGGAAAAATATTCATACGCATTTGATGGCTAAGTTAGCATACCAGGTATTAAAAACTAATACGAGCGCTATTACGAAATATCTACGCTTATAACATAAACTTATAACCACCATTAAAATACTAACTCGTATAATGCACATAAATTTCCCCGCAGATTGGCTAACATAATATTTTTTTCGCAATCGTAAATAAGAGTTAATTCCTTTGTGCATCGTTATAATATTTAATTATTTACTTCCATGG
This sequence comes from Tetropium fuscum, assembly GCA_964058915.1. Classification (NCBI taxonomy): domain Eukaryota; kingdom Metazoa; phylum Arthropoda; class Insecta; order Coleoptera; family Cerambycidae; genus Tetropium; species Tetropium fuscum. The sequence goes on along the minus strand of CAXKVY010003998.1, from coordinate 21,400 downwards.
ATAATGACCGTGACTGAGAGCTATTGCAAACAAATAGATTAAATTGTAAGAAAACCCAACAATTTTAATGCTGACGATGTTATATTTTCAATGAGATTAGGTAAGGTGTTATCAAAGATAACCCTGTAAATATTTTGTCCTATATTTTAATTAGCTTATTTTGGATATTAATAATTTTGGCAAATAACTTTAAGATCTGCGAACACCGTATACCCAGAATTAATTACTGAAGATAAGTTACCTATAAAACTTAGAAATAAAAGTGAACCTGCATTAGAGCTTTGAGGTATATTTAGAATTAAGGTAAATATATAGATATATAAAAAAGGTTATTTGAAGTATTCCGAATCCGTTTAAGATATAAGCTGGTATGCCATCATGACCCGCAGCCGCCGCCCGCTTGGGATTTTTTTTTAATGATACATCATAGTCCGCGTCACTAATTTGCCTTACATGTAGCGTATGGTAAAGTAGTTACATGTGGCATATGGTGGTAAAGGTATGATTATATTTACTCAGAGAGATAAAATGTAATATTGTAATAAATATTTTCAATTAAATTATACCACTCTGAGGTTAGTAAATATGTAAATATTTACCAATATTGACTAGTTGTGTGTTTATATGGCATTGATTGTTTACAACATTTGCACATTGACCAATCAACACTGTGATGAACTAATGACACCTTTCAAAAAATATGTCACCAAACGACAAAAAATTATGTATAATTATCTGTAATTATCTAACACCGCCGACTTAACAGAATAAGAAAATACGTTTTTGATTTATTCCAGTAACTAACTGATTAGAGCAACTAAGGTTTTATCGCCATCTTAGATCCGCCATACTGAAAAATTAGTATCGCATGCAGTTGACTCTTGTCGGTCCCTACAACATTTATTCGAGCACCATCAAACTATCCCTAACTTTTGTCGAGTTATAGCTCTTAAAAATTTGTATAACGGCCATCTTTTTTTCCTCTTGAACCTTTTCATTTGATATCCATATCATGTTTACCAGGTTTTTCATGAGGTGCATAAATCACACCTCATGTAAAAACATAGTTCACCATCTTTAGGAGTCTGCCATATTGGATTTAGTGTGGCGTCATTTTATTTTGTATTCTTCTCATTTGATACCCATATCACGGAAGTGCATAAAAAATAACTAATCTACCATCTTTGGGAGTCCGCCATAATCGATTTAGGGTAACATCATTTTATTTTCGTATTCCTTTTAGCAAATTCTTTGATTTGATATCCATATCATGGAAGTGCACTATAAATAACTAGTCCGCCATCTTAAGCGGTGTGCCATATTGGAGTTATAATGACGTCACTTAGCTAGCCATGCATTGTGACCTAAGCTATACGTGCATGCAAAATTTCAGCTCAATCGGTTTAGGATAACTACTTTAAAATTCAGTTGCAAGATTTGACCCGAACAAACGTACATACATACATACATACATACATAGTAAGTTAAATAAAAGTTTGTAAAATGGCGTCACTTATCTAACTATGCATTGTCACCCAAACTAAACGTGTGCAAAATTTCAGCTTAATCGATTGAGGATAAATGCTTTAAAATTCAGTTGCAAGATTTGACCCGAATAAACAGACATAGATAGATACATATATAGCAAGTTAAATAAAAGCTTGTAAAAAAGGTACTGTCTGGATTATCTTCCATTTTCCAAAAATCACCAATTATAAGATACCCAAATTGTATTTAAAACCATTTTTATACTAATAAAATAAAGCTTAATAAAAAAACAGTTGGAAAACAATGGGTATTTTTTTGGGAAATTTGGAAAATAATCCACAGTACCTTTTTTTCGATTAAGAATATCAATAATCTTCAAAACCAACTACACCTAGGAATATTATTATCACAGTTTGAATTGCAATGACAGACTATACTGCTTTGTAGTATAGAGTAAATTTTTCGAAATATTAACAATTAAGAACGTTTTCTAAAAATTTTTTTGGAAAATTACAAATTTGACAGATGCCAGATGTTAGCTGTCAACTTTGTGTTGGTGCATTTTAAGTTATTTTAGAAGCAGAAGTGATTGCCACCAAAAGTTTTTTCAAACTCTAATATTAAAAAAAAATCCCATATGGTTCCAACTTTCGGGTTTCTTTTTTGGGTTTCTCAAAACCGTTCGAAACAGTGCTCGAAAAATACAAATGACAATTGTGGTGGAAGGTATAGGTACAAATCTTTGACGATATTTTTTACATTATTTTCCCTATTACATAATTGGAACAATTAAAAGCAGGTTTGCATTTTTTGTTTTCATCTGAACTTTACACAAATATTCGCAATCATCGTGAAAGTGTATACCTAAATAAAATCGCTAATCTTCTGTAATCCTCTAACAGTCAATATACATAAACCGTAGGGGCTATGTTTAAACCGTCAGTTAAGGGACAAAAATAAAACTTATAGCTGAATAGGCGAATAGGCGAGCAGAAACCTAATCTCTAATAAGTACATGAAATACAAAATATATCTGCCGTGTATTTATTTGGCAGACAAGTTTCCTTATTTTCCACACGTACGGCTCGTGGACGATAAAATTCTTCGGTAATAAATCGGGAATTTAAAACTTGAAAGAAAGTGTCGAATAAGCGTGACACAATTTAATAAAGGAAAACTGTGCCCTGTCAATACACAGGGAGCTGTTTCCTTTTGTCATTTTCCGCTTAATAAAAGTTTCCCAATCTCAATTGGGGCCGGGACAATCGATTAATTTTCTGTCTCTAAATGTATGACGATTTGCAAAGTATTTTTCCAGTGAGAATAAGCATCAAGTCTGAAGTTTTATATCAACAGATAAGCATGTAGTTTTATATTTTTAGAAACCAACTAATTATATCTAAGATATCCTAAACATATTAGATAAATTATTTATTTTTTTGTCTCGATTGTTTTGTTTCTCGTTAGGACCTACTTGTTAAGTAACTCTCATTCCATTTTAAAACAATGTTTTCAAATCCATATCATTTAAGTTTTAAAAGAAATTATATTATTATGGTTGAGTTGCTTCAAAAGCTATCTTAGTGTATCCTAGCCTAGCAAAGAGTTATGGAACAATCGGAATAAATGTCTTTGACTCTCTTGAGTTTGAAATGAAAATGTTTTGAAATACATACAATGAAATATTTAAAAATAGAATGAAGTAAAAGAAAAGCAGATTAACAATGAATAATACTAATTAAAATATTTACCCTCTTAAACCAATTATACGGAGAGAACTTCTAAAAATGTACCTCGAATTCTTAATTCGGCAGGGCAATGAAGAAATGCAGAAATATGAGAATGTAACTCACAAATTATGTATACAATGAGCAATCAGAATTAATTCTTCTCAATGACCTTTAAAATTTTTATTTATAGCCACCTATTAAAATAATGCCCCTCATGGTCGTTTTACTAATATGGTTCCTTGACAGTTCTTCCCCATCATAATTATCAAACAGTAATAATTTTATAAATAAATTGAAATTGTCATTTTCGACTTTGTCATATGTATTAAAAAAATCGAGCTCTGATCCAAAACCCCAAAAGGGGTCGAATTGAAGAACATTTACATTTCATGAATAATTATTAATAATAATAATTATATAGGTATATTATTATATTATTAATTATATACCTACGTTTAGGTAAAAAAAGCTAAATATAACTGTATATATTTATTAATCATAACATATATAAAACTTATAAATATATATTATGTACATATATGTTATATGTTAATACAATAAAAATTCGTAATTTAAATAAAAATATCCCTTCAACACAGTTCGTGATGGTCAATTCTCTACTTTCTGTTGCCATATCACTATCAATCAATTAAAATTATTTTATATTCTTTATTGTGCCATTTATGGTAGAAAATAGTTGAGTGAGAGGAGTATTATCATCTTCTTCATAGTCCAGACCGATATCGGGATCCAGCTTTACCAAAGCACTTCCTTATTGTCATCGGAGAAAAATTTCGCGGATCCACCGAAAATCATATCAAAGCATTCGTTATTTATCAAGGCGTAAGATATTCCTTTATATCTTGAAATTACCCTATCAAAAGTTAAAAAAAATGGCTTTTAAAGTTCTCAATAATACCTTGGTTTAATGGTTGGTAATATGAAACGGTGATTGGTGGAAGAAAAATAAGTTTGACATTCAGTTCCTATTCTGTTTCTTCCATATTTGCGCAAAACAAAACTACTGTATTGTTTTTATTTTTTTTCTAGAGCATTTGTAATTTTTCAATGCACATGTCTTTGCTAGCAATGGGATAGTAAATACCCGTCTCTTTAACCCCGGAATATTCCTTTAAAATAACCGAAGTTTTCACGTATTGTATTTAATTCCGAAAAAGCAACTAACATAAATACCCTTGATTTTATGGCATTCTCTGTACACATGGAAGTTAATTCATAACCCGTGGAACAATCTCTCAGATTAAACAGCACCATTAGAAATAGGTCTTGTCGTAATATTTATTTTTGACAAAACTATTCCGAGCGATCGATCGATAAGAAAATAACAACCAATTTTCATCGGTTCTACTGACGCTACTAATACGTGATGGGTTTTAATTAGCCCTGTTTTCTTTCAAGTGCCAGGGATTCATATTGGTGGCGACATACCCAATAAAATTTCCGAATATATAGAATATGCAGCCGTTACTTTTCAGCATCATTAAGTAAGAACCAAGTTATATACGTTGTGATAATTCCAGTTATTTTAGAAAATAAACCAGCAATTGGCCTACGCTACGTTAAGCGCCAACTTTATATAATGACGCTAGTCCATTTAGTCAGTAAATGGAGTCATGTCATGTAATTTATAAGAGATTTCAAACATTAAATTTGTATATACAAAACATTATAAAAATAAAATTATAAAAATAGACCAAATTAAAATTTAACAAATACGATGACATAATTTGTATGTGAAAATGACATAATTTGAAAATGGAGGTTCTACTGCCGATGCCTTGGTGTCATAATTCGTTGAAACATTGAAAATATATTGGCATATTAAGGCATAGAGAAAGATATCCATTATGGTGCTGTTTCCATTTACTGAGCTTAATTATTATCATGAAATAATTTTTCTCTGATAGTATTAGATGTTTCGTCTATTAAATAAATGATTTATATATTGTAATTAATTATCATGTTTTCATCTAATTGGACGTCTATATATTATACAACTTATTTCTTTAATCTTCTATTTAATGGAACGTATTGATTTGTTAAATCGAGACTTATCGATTTGCGAAATTAATTTTATAAAAAAATAATTTCGCGATAATACCAAAAATATTATCAGCTTTTTGTATCCAGAGTTTGCCCATAGCAATTATTACGGGAAATAACGAAATACAACTTTAGAATAACAAGTTCTTGGTAGTTTCGTAAGAGCTGTACGAAGCAACGTATATTCAAAGGGGTAATCAGAAGGAATATTGGATGTCATTCATGATCTTCTTCAGATCAAATTTAACGTCAAATTTAACAGACAATCTCACAATTCCTATTCTCATTCAATTTTCATATTTTGGAAACGATTATTGGAAGCGTGGAAAAAACTTGATTTTGTTAAATGGTACATCCAATTTTACAATATAATTTCGGTATAATTATATTGTATAATATAATTAGTACAATATAGGTATAATTTAATATACCTATAATTGTTATATAATATCCACTCCTCACGTTCATGAGATATTACTAAAAAATTATCAAACCACGGGTGCCAAGTATAAAACAAAAAGCATATCAAGACACCTCTGAAAATCATGCTATTTATTGTGAAAATAAATAATAAATAACAATAATAATAGTTACGAGTAAAAACCAATAAAAAACTAAATATTAGTGAAAGTAACACAGAATCTATGACGTAACATTTTCCACGTAACCACCACCATTCAGAATATACATTTGGTATCGCTTTATAACTACACAGGATCATAACTGGCTGTAAAATATGCTATGCTATTTCCGGCTAAACCGGAAGTGAGAAAAGCCGGATACCCAGGAAAAATTTTATCCAAATTCTAGTTATATAGGTTTAAAGATTGCCCCTCTATAATGGGGCACCCGTATAATCTAGAAAATGACAAATTGATTATTGCCCTAAATACGCGGCTATATAATATGGATTTTTTTGTACCCCCATCATCGTATGATGGGGGAACCTAATATTGCCTCATGTGTTCCCTTAATAGTATTTGTTCCAATTTGCGTTTATTTATAAAGAATCCGTGATATAAATTCCTTAATGTATGTTTACATTGAAACTCGGACTGGAAAAGGGCAATTCGGGTAGCAGCGCCGTCCCAGCGGGAACCAAAATGCCTGTATCAGTTGCTCTAATAAATATCTGAGACAATAAAGCGAGTAAATATTTAAAATAATTTAATGTGCAAATATTTTCGAACAAACGGTGATTCAGAACGAGGTATATTGTTACGACAATATGGAAAGTATTTGATTTGTTTTTTATAACAACTTTTTAAGGAGTTTTATCGAAATATATCCTTAGCATGGAGACTATTGTGCCTATTGTGTCTACTTACTACACATACGTGAATAATAATGAAATATGCGAGGAATTGGGTAATTTGTTTTTTATTATTCCCTTTCAAGACGACAACATTTTCTAACCTATTATAAGATGCTTTTATAAATAACTCCCACCATATTTATAAATCAAATTTAAACATCCATGCTGAATATTGAAATTTGCAACTTTTGGAAAGATGTTAATTCAAAATGCATAAAATGCAACAGACCTAATATAGCTTTTTTTACAAATGCTCTTGCATAGGAATCACAAATAAAGAATCTTATCTTAACCATCAATCTCCGTGAGTTTTCAAAACAAACTCCATTTTCCATAATATTTTTTGATACCTCTATAAAGGAGGAGATGAATTCTGAAAGACTGGTGAGTTTCCCTTCATATAAATCTACCACTGTAGATTTATATGAGTAGGGCTAGATGCAATCTATCTCATCAATATTAAATTCAAAATTCATGTTTGAGGTACAAATTCAAGAAGATTCAAAATGCATGTTTGAGGTACAGTTATAATTTGCAAATATTTTATCATATCTCACCGAGTTTTCAGTCTTCCAAGTGGTTAAACCTGAGCGAAAGATTTAAATTGCATTTATCTTGTATGTTATTTAAGATTTTTAAAAACAATAAACCTAAATATTTAGTCTCCAAGTTAGTAAAACATTCTGATATACATAGACGCTCAACACGTTATCGCGATCAACTTTGTATCCCTAAGCATAGAACTACTCAGTTCCAGCGGTCTTTTAGTTATAATGGTAGTAAGATTTTCAATTTAGTACCTAATGATGTCAAATCCTCTTCGTCTGTATATTCTGTAAAAAAACTGTTAAAAAACATAATGTTAGCTGATAGACAGTCTGTTTAATTGTACGATTTTTTTTTTTTTTTTTTTGTGCTGGTCGGTCCCCCCTGGCCTCCGACTAGTCCAGAGAGTCCCTCCAGCCTCGTTACTCAACGACCACTCCCCACGTCCGCGGGGTAAGTGGTCATTGAGGTCGCAACTCATGTGTCCTGAGTAGACGCAACGAGCCAAGTATGACGGCCTTCTGCATCTTCCCAGCGATGACTTCTGCCGATTGACGGCATGCCGGGATGGTTCTTAATTCTGAGAGCAATGATTGTCGCATACCTCCGAGAGAGCCAATAATAAGAACCACCATTTTAACAGAATAACCCGGGTACAGCCTGCGGAGTTCGGAGAGTAAATCTCGATATTTTGTCCGTTTCTCCTCCTCTTTCAAGACGATGTTCTTTTCAGCCGGAGCCGAAAACTCTATAACAAACATCGTCTTGAGTTGGTGATCGAGGAGGACTATGTCAGGCTTATTGGCTTGTATCCGCCTGACGGTGGGGAATGAATAGTTCCAGTATATCCGGGATCTCTCATTCCCCACAACGGACTCAATATCCCCCGGAGCATAGGGCAACACCGGTGTCTGATCTATACCGTACGAGTGCCGTAGGTGATAATACAGCACTCGTAATGCCGCGTTATGTCGATGGATATAGGCAGAGACCGCATATGCTGAACAAGCTGACAGCAAATGCATAATGGTCTCTGGGGCCTGACGACAAGCTCTGCAGCTAACGTCAGGCACTTCTATACCCATCACGCGGCTTCGGTAGACCAGGGTGTTCAGTACACCATCTTGGCAAGCTAATATAAAACCTTCAGTCTCTGACTTCAGCCCAGCTGACCTCAAAAAGCTAAAGGTCAGCTTTCGAGATAAGCCTAAGTCTTCTATATTTCTATAGTAGACTCCGTGCAATGGCTTATCCCTGTGCTGCTGAAAACGAAGTGTATTTCCAGCAGCCCGAAGGTGGGCTTTCAACCGAGCGGGGTCCAACTCGGTGACAGAGTTTGGATTATTCCGCTCGGTGTCGAAGTCGAGACCTAGGCTATTAGCTGCTCTTTGTGCTGCCCTATATATAAAAGCTCCTACGCCAGCTCCTTCATGGTCTTTGACCATGAGGAGTAGGGGATCCGAACTCCTGATAATCTTACAGGCCGTGTTCAGAGTTACTCTGTTGTGGAGACACTCCAATCCCAAGAGTCCACGGCCTCCCTGTTGTCGTGGGAGATATAACCGCGGAACGGACGATCTCGGATGCAAACTCCGACAGAGATGCATCATTTTGCGGGTACCTACGTCGAGTTGCTGCAGCTCCTCCTGTGTCCATTTTATTACTCCAAAGGAGTAGAGTAGAATCGGAACGGCAAGCATATTTGTCGCCGACACCTTGTTGGACCCCGACAGCTCTGAGGACCAGATCTGTCGGAGCAAGTGTCGGTACTTGCCGCGGAGAGCGTCTTTTGTAATATTTACCTCCTGGATGTGACTTTGTGGCACACCCAGGTAGGTATACGTCTCTCCGGCATCAAGGTGGTGTAAGATGCCTCCGTCTACTAGCTGCGCATCATCTCCGTAGTCCCCACATCGTCCTCTCTTGAGATGAATCAGTGCACATTTATCCAACCCAAACTCCATACCAATATCCGCTGTGTACTCTTGCGCCACTCGGAGGGACTGTTGTAAATCCCTTTCCCCGGAGGCATATATCTTAAGGTCATCCATATAAAACAAATGAGTGACCTTATGCCTCCTGTTTCCGGGTGGGCCGCAGTTGTAGCCACGGGTTCTTCTAAGTGCAACAGATTACGGCAGGAGTGAGATGCAGAAAAGGAGGGGACTCAGGGAATCCCCCTGGAATACACCCCGCCTAAAGATAACCGGCTCCGTTTGAACCCTGCTATCACCAGATGTAATGGTGAAGCGGGTTCTCCAGAGCGGCATCAGTTGTTCTATACATCTCACTATTGGATCTGGCACCGCAAGGCATTGGAGCAAGTGAATTATTAGCTCATGTGATGTTGTATCAAATGCCTTGCGATAGTCGATCCAGGCCATAGAAAGGTTTCGCTTGTACTGCCTGGAGTCCTGCGTGATACATCTGTCGATCAGCAGGTTCTCCTTGCAGCCAGCTACGCCTCTCTTAGAACCTCTCTGCTCGTATATCTGTTGGTAGACCCCGTCAACTGCCATGAGTACACGCATGTTCAAGATGCGTGTAAACATCTTGTAACATGCGTTCAGACAGGTTATTGGTCTGTAGTTTTTTGGGTCAGACAAATCTCCGTTCTTTGGGATGAGCACTGTTCGCCCCTCGACGAACCAGGCCGGAATCTGCTGCTCTCCATTCAGCCAGTCGTTAAAAATCCTGGCTAAATGGTGGTGGATCTGAATAAATTTCTTCCACCAATAAGTGGGGATCCTATCAGGACCCGGAGCAGCAAAGTTCTTTGAGCCCTCAAGAGCCCTCCGAACTTCTTCCGGGGTTATCGGTTGGTGCAGTTCTTGGAGCTCTGGCTGTTGATGTCTTCCACAGAAGACCTCAAACTGCGCCAGGGCTGGAGTGTCTCTAATTAGTGGATGAGAAACCTCATATATTCCCTTCCAGAAGTTTTCAACCCGTTCTACCGTCGGCGGATTTTCGACTACACGCGGAGGCGGTTTGAATAAGCTAGAAGGTTTCTCGCGGAATTGTTGGTTTTCCGCGAGACTTCTAGCTCGCCTCACTAGTGACTTTTTCGTAGCCACTAGCGCCCGTATTTTGTCAAGCCAGTGCTGTTTGGTAGTTAACAGCACCGCTCTATTTAGTGTGTGGTGGAGTCGTCTTAAATATGCGGCCCAACGCCGTACTTTTGTAGTATAATATATATACTTTTTATTATTATTATTGTTATTATTATTATTTATATTTGTATTCACCTATGTTCACTTTTTTGTTTTTGTATATTTCGTATAGTACGCTAATTCTTATTTAGTTTACTTGAGATGGTTGTATGGAAGAGCAACAATGTTGAATATCGCCATCTCTCATATATATATATATATATATATATATATATATATATATATATATATATATATATATATATATATATATATATATATATATATATATATTTTTTATTTTTCTTTTAGCAAGAAATAAAGACATATTATTATTAATATTATTATTATTATTATTAAATAGAATTGGCCAAAATTCGTCCTTGGAGCTCCCATACATTGGTGGTCCATCAATGTTTATATTGATACTAAAAGCTGGGAGATTTCCAATTATAGAGTACCTTTTTAAACACAATTCTAAGCATTGATGACAATAGTGACTCACATCGGCCAGATTCTCTATTATAACTGACGATGGTTCCTCTAATAAGGTTCTCAGATCCTTAAACAATGTATTTGGCAATGGAGTATTAAAAATTTTAATCAAAGATTTCAAAGCACGCTGCCGGATACTTATTGGTTTGTGAATCAGCCTAAATCAAACTGAATTTATGAACGTTTTTGGCTAGGAAATAATTTTATCCTAATATTAATATTTTTCCAGTGGGTACTAACTGAACCCTTTTAGTGAACACGCTGTATGTTTATGCTGTAATAATATAAAAGTATTTTGTATGTATTTCTGACTGACCTATTCGTATTTTGCAATATCAACTTTATCCACTACATTTTACTGGCTCCTAACATTTCATTAAAGTGTTAAGTAGACAATTTATAATCGAGTCCTATTGACTTTTATACCCGGACAATGGACATCTGAACCGTACTCTTATAGTTGATTTATTTTTAATACAACCACCATTTAGTAGGTATATTTGCATTTCTAATGCAGGTTAATTTGAATAAAAATGCTGCAAAACACCTTTTTAATATATTTACAGATATAGAATATATTTGAGGATCATGATGTGAGTAATACTATAAAAAATATATCCATGTTATGGTTAATAAAGTAAAATTATTATCGTTCATTAACACAGAATGTATAAATTATTACTTTGTGGCACGTGTTATTTCCATACATATTGTTTGTTATCTTGAATAATATTCCGGTTGTTGTCTTTAGAAATAGTAATTTTACTTTTAACTTATTCGTGAATTAAATAGCAAAAGTGTTTTGTTTGTCGTTTGTTCGAACCACGGGCCTCACGTTATACGACATTTTATAGACTGATGTCATCATGTATCGAACATTTCTCGCATTTTATCCATTTCACCTAGTAGTCCTTTTATGTTTTCCTTTACATCTGATGAGGTTCGTCTGATTATTCACTGCGGGACACATTTTTTGTTGACTTAGATTTGCCTCGTGTTTATGGCTAACTTTTGACACCTGAATTCATAAATGTTTTTGTAATCTGAACCCCAGTTTTTCTCTATCGTCTAAACTTCTTACTCCATAGAGAATTTTCTTCTTTCTTCAAATTCTGAAATGTTATAAATAAGCAAAAACCAGCAAGTCGACTTGGTAAATTAAGTTATAAACTTGGATAGTTATTTAATTTACAAATTTTCCTGTAAGTTACTTAGTAATAGTAGTAAACAAACAAAACTTATTGCATTATTTGCAGAAACAAAAAATATCTGTGTTTCAGCATCAAGCTTAACATAGATCAACGGAATTGTTATTTGATAGCAAAACTTGCGAAAACAGGTTTTTTTCGTCTTGGAATGAGGGTACAAGCGAAACATAAAATGGTGATTATATTATACTTACCCGTTGTCCAGGATCTGGGTCTTTGGCCGCTTGTGAAGTCCGGCTTCCTCTGAGTCGTAGTCCGTGGCCAGCCGGATCAGCGGATTCCCGTGGTCCTCTGTGATAACGTAGAGCTTCTTGGCGTGGTCCTCGATCATCTCCGTGGCCGTCTTGTACTTCAGATCCCTTCGGTTGATCTCGAAAATGCACCTCGATTCCTTGATACTTATGTGGTAGACAAGTATTTTGTAGCTATGCAAGAGTTTATGGACAATTTCAGTGTAATTCTGTACTCAATTATTTCCAAGAAAGTCCTCGACATGATTTCTGAATGACAACCAAACATTCATTTGGGGTTCTAACATTGTCCTGATAAAATGTTTATCTTTAAAGAGCTGCCGAATCTGTGGGCATCAAATACGCGGGCCTTAATCATTTTAAACGAAATGCTACTAAATTATTAGTAAAGCTTTGAATTATTGCTTCATGATACCTTGTTTTATATTCCGAGATCGGAATATAATGTTCTTCCTATCGACAAGTGGCGCACGAAGAATATTCGGATCACCAGGTTTGAGGCATATCTTACAGGCTAATTCGACTCCACCCAATGCTTCACACAAGCTCTGCTATGTCTATGAGCAAACTTAGGAATACAATTCACTATATAGCGCGGCAGACTACATCCCCCTGCACTCCGTCATGTGTAATTGAATATTCTGGATAAGCAGGAAAAAGTTTTTAAAGCAGGAAATGTTTATGGTATTCAGCTAAGGAGACGTCATCGAAAATGGCAGAGACGGGATTTTATAACTCAATATGAATAGAAAGTTTTCATTTGATTGGGACAGCAACTGAGGTTTGATTTTGATGTTTAGGCGGGCATCTCCTCAAGAAGTTAACTTCTATCGAATGCTTAATGTATATTAGATATTTACGTTGTACCTAATCAATACCAAAAATTCAGTTATATATTGTATAATGCTCGTAATTGTGTAATACTCACTTAATTGATTAGCCAGATTAAATGTTAGACTATTTCTTATGATGCATTATTTTTACCTACGTCGCGTCGTCGGTCTTAGTTAATGGCCGTTGCTCAGATGTGTATTAGGTCTTGTCTAACTTGAAAAGTCTGTGTGCAATATAGCAGGGGAAAAGATAAATCACTATCAACGACAACGGAAATTAACACTTAGTTTTCCAATGAATAATGTCTACCATAAAGGCACTACATGATGAAGTGCCGAAGATTCGATAGTGCTGAAGACAAATTAGTAGTCCTCGAACTTGGATTGACCTTTCGGATAGAGACTGGATATAGATTTCGTAGTAAATTGCCGATTCAGTAGGTGATATACTTTTTATAAGGCGCCATTACCGAAGGATGTTCATGACAAATTGCTTGTTTTCAGCTACAAATGGTCCAATTAAAATTCTTTTAATATATCAATATATCAATATTTTAATATATCAGTAGTTTTTAAGTTATGAAAAATGGTATTCATATTTGTTTTGTGAAAAGAAATCTTGGGTTTGTGGCAATTCATTACATAGAAATAAGCAAATAGATGAATAATAAGGAAGACACACTTACCAGGTGTATATCTGAACATATATACGGAAACGAACCAGTTAGAAGTCGTACAAGTTCTTTCACCCTTATTGAGGATCTTCAGAGTGATGTACGATTTGTTTTACTGATCATTTATACTTGAAATACTTATACTTTAAAATACTAACATTGAAAATGTTGAAGTATTAATATTTAAGTAATTTAAAACTTAACTGTGGCTATTCATTTAAAAATTCATTACACTGCCTTACAAAACTATCAGGTGGAATTTCATCCCATTCTAAACTGAGAGTCCACAATTTTTTGTAACAATACAATTGTTGGCAAGCTAGCCTGCTGGCAGCTAGCAACTATTGTAATAAATATACGAATAACTAAGGAAATGTTTTTGTTTTGTGAGGGGACTTCCTTAGTCAAATATAATAATGCTACAGGTTAGGTATTAGGCGCTACTGGTAGCCGTGTGTAGATTTCGTTGTAGAAGAGATTATTAAGTATTTAAATAGTAAATCTTATGTTAATTGTTAAATTAAAAATTGTTAATTGTTGTTTGCACATTATTGTAGTCACAAGTGTTTCCAACATATTATATCTTGTTGAATGAAGAATTTGAGTGATAATAGTAAGATCCTGATAGTAATTCGATATCTAGGGTGTTCTAGATAGTTCTAAAAGTGATTTCATCGTATCCTCATAAGGATGATTAAGAAGCAAAGAATATAAACAAGTCAGCGTAAGTACGAGAGACGTCGTAATATTCCACAAGTAGTGTTCCTGATGGCGTTATTTTATTTAGTTCCAATGCAGTTCATATAATAATAGATGCCGTTGCATTTTTTCTGAACGAGGACGGAATTGTATTTCTGCAGTTGCAACATACCACCAGTAGGGGTCACCACCACAGTGCAACAGTGCAGTTCGCGTGTGATTGCGTTTATGTTTACCAAGGATTAACTTTGAAACAAGGTAATAAACAAACTCCTAATTCCTTTTATAAGCATTGCCGTAATATATAAAATTATTGTTTCTTTATTAATACATGATATCCCATGATTTGTAGTAATTTAAGGTATAATAGGTGTCGTAGGTTAATTTAAGCTTCAAATTTTATTAAGTAATATTGAGTCATTTTCAAAGTATAAACCTTTTAAAATGAATATGTACTAATTAAATTGCAAACCAATCTATCTTTTCTTCTATAGTAAATTTAAAGCAATAACGCAAATACGTAGTCAACAATCTTGGAAAATGCACACCTGGACCCTTTCTACAAAACATCACACTGAATCTCAAGAACACTACAGTTGAGTTCCAAACATTTAATGGTACCGATGGAAACCGGTCCTGGTCAAAACATGTCTGCTATGCGTTAGGCAAACTAAATTATGTTTTCGATTATCCATAATGCTAAAGATTAGCATATTCAGGTAAAGCTTTCCACTAAGAGGAACCAGTAGAGGAAGGTATAAATATGGCTATGCTGATAATATGGGAGTGTCACCATCTATCACCAGACGTGCCAGTGATGACCGATTGGATATATGCAGAGTGTCACAGAAGGTATTCTTAGTTTTCCAGAAATGATAGAGGACACTCAAATATTCTTTTTATTAACAAACTACAGTTCCGAAATTTCTCAAATGTCGAAATTCGCTAGGGGATAAGCGGCGCTGTGAGCGGTGCCCTACATAGCTTCGGGAGTCCCCGTCAGCCTCCGTTGGCCTTCGTTGGCTTTCCCAGCCAATGTGGTTTGTCAGGGGTTGACCTTTGTGCCTTCGAGCGTTGGCCCTTGTGGTCTCCTTGTCCTAGTCTAATTTTGCACCACAGGTGAAATACTTGGGGGCAACTTTCGATGCTAAATTAAACTGGAATCTTCACCTCGAAAGAAGAATAAATAAGGCCTACATATCATACGAGCAGTGTCGCAGGACAGTAGGGAAAACCTGGGGAATGAAACCTAGGGTGGTCCTGTGGATTTACACTGCTATCATAAGACCAATGTTGGCCTATGGAGCTGTTGTCTGGTGGCCCAAGAGTCAACAAATAACAGCAAAACTCAAGCTAGGCGAGGTACAAAGAGTTGCCTGTCTGAGCATAACCGGAGCCATGCGAACAACACCAACGAGAGCAATGGAGATAATGCTGTGTCTCCCACCACTAGACCTACATCTAGAAGAAGTGGCTCTGACTACCATGACTCGCCTTAAATCTGTTGGCATACTACCAAATGCAAGGTGTGGCCAAACCAGAAGCCGCCTGTGGACTGAGGCTGTCAGAACGATACCCCTTTTACAGGCATGTGCAGATGGTATTCCGCCTCGGCTTGTCTTTGATAAACCTTACACCATACACACTACTGGTGAAGACGAGGCCGGCGTTGAAGGTGTAAACTATGTCTTCACGGACGGATCAAAGAAAAAGGATGGAGCAGGCTGTGGTATATATTCCAGGAATCTGCGACTCCGATGCAGCTGGACTATGGATAAAAATGCCAGTGTAGTACAAACAGATCTCGCTGGTATAACCATAGCCGCACAAGAGATTGCTCGCAGAGAAATAACGAGCAAGACAATAAGAATCTGCACAGATAGTAGACAATCACTACTGGCCCTGAAAAATTATAAAATAACCAAAGGATCAACATGGGAATGTCACCAAGCACTTGTGAGAGCATGTCAGATGAATAACATCTGCCTATGCTGGGTCAAAGGACACTCACAATGCAACGGCAATATAGAAGCTGACAAACTGGCCAAGAAGGCAGCCAACCTGAGTATCCTTGGGCCTGGTCCTTCAAGTACGCTACCAGTTGCAGCGAAACTTCAATTAATAAAGGAAAACACCCACATAAAATTTAAGACGTTATGGGATGAAACAAGCAGCTGTCAGCTGGCCAGAAATCTCTTGAGATATCCCAGCGAAGAGACGGCGAGGAACTATCTGGCAATGTCCAGGGGTAAACTGCGATTTGTTACAGGAATCCTAACCGGACACTGCCGGGTAAGGAAACACCTCTATAACATGAGACAAAGTGACACACCCACCTGCAGAGGATGTGAACAAGAAGATGAAACGATCGAGCATGTACTTTGCGAATGTCCTGCCGTGTCATCGACCAGAGAATCCATATTGGGGGAACGTTGGCCTTCTATGGCCAATTTGAGGGAAATGCCCCTGGGCAACATCATCACCTTTTGTACAACATTGGGCTGGTCGATGACCTAGGGAGACATTTCCCTCACGGAGGAAGCACAAGGGGCCCAATGGGGCCTAAGTGCAGCGGATCTCGATCCGCACTCCGGACATATTCCAGATTCTAGATTCTTTTATATTTGACCAATATTATCCCCGGCATAATAAAATAGGTGGGTATTTATCAATAGGTAGTTTAAAGAGTAAATACGTTAGGTAACTACATTATATTTCTGCAGTTAGTACCTATTCAGTTAAGGTGGCATATCACCATGCCATCTAGACCAAATATGTATCTCCTAATAATCATTATATTTTTTATTACAAATCACTTAACCTCAACTCCAAACGTCGTCAAAATACTATTTAATAATCCTACGATTCATGTACATAATTTGATTAAGTTAACTTAATATGCAAAAACAATTATTCCACGCTGTGCGTTACGAAGAAATATTTTTTACCTACCTTTCACAACAAAATTTCATAAGCATATTTGTCAGTGCTTCTCTCCAACTGTTCTCCGAGACTCAACGTCTACTAAAACTTGAGGGTTATAGGCAACCCACAGTATACTCTAGCTTGTACAGTTGCCTACAGTTTCGCTTATACGGGAAATATGCCATCTCAACTAGAGTGCCATCTCAACTAGAGTGCCATCTCAACCACATTTCCCCTACCGCTACCCTACCCTAATAATTAATCTTACAATATAGATTAATTATTTGACAATCATCCGAAGGAATATCCTAAGAGGAAGAAAATGAACATTCAAAAAGGTGTCAGCCCACTCTTATCCGTTGTTTATAAAGGGGCATTGAGGTGCATATTTGTTTTTAAAAAAATTCTGGGAACAATAAATAATAAGCGAGATGTGAATTCGGATGAAGCACCGTTGTGGACATCTAAAGAATAGCAAGATTACGTACGAAAAATGTCAATCAAACATAATTGGCGGAAAATTGAATTATCCAGAGGGATAAAAGGGATAAAAGCGCTCTCGAGTTTAGGGAATTAACTAAATTACCAAAAATGTGAATAGTCATGCTCGCCCAGTCATAGAATTGCTTAATTTGTACAAAAGTAAGCGTTTGTGTTTGCAGGATGTATTTAGTATAATTATTTCCGCTCCAGAAATAGCAGTTTATTGTCTAATATTATTTTAAAATGACCTCAATGACAATTTATTCAATGTTATGCTATATCTGCCAAATCGTCTACAAAAATAACACTGGTATCAGGACAAATTGCTATCCACGTGTAAAGCAGGAGTATAACGCTCGGGAAGTTTCGGAGATCTATATTTAAAATATAATTTTTAGAGGTGCTAAATATGTGTATTTTTACTACAGAGATCAACAAATTAAAGATTAAATCACCCGAGAAAAGGTAGAACAATCATTTATATGGGTTATTCTTGAAAATATCAGGTAAAACTTGTAGAGCATGTTCGTGGCCGTTTAGTACAGGAAAACGAACACAAGATCGGCCAAACTAAAACAATCCAAGAATATGGTTCTCGCCAGCACCGAATGGTTCCATAGGGGGTGAAAGGAGGGGAAATGATATTTTTGTCAGTTTTCCGCAAATATCTCGAAAACTACGATGTCTAGCGCAAATGTTATCCTATATGAATATGATCTACATTGAATTTCGAACAAGATTGGTCGTATATAGATACTTATTGAGGAAATACTGTTGCCAAATTTTAGCCACCTGCTATGTAGTGTGCGTAATTAAATTATTAACTAGTACTTTGGTGCCGAACGTTTAAAATAAAGTTAATTTTTATATGCCTGTTACTTTTATGACTAAACACCTACTATAATATCTGTTAGTAATTAAAATAACCATTTTGTATACATATTTACATTACTAGGTAGTTTACAAGAATATTTAAACATGAACTTTATATCCTTTTATATCATCAAATTCTTCAAATACGTCAATCAAAACTTCAAACAATTAGAGCATTGAAAAAGATTTTTATATTGGTTTGAAATATTAAAACTACATGATATATTCTAATAAATTACAGCCTCTAAAGAAGCTCTCACAGATAGAGAGCGAAACGTTAGGCAGTTATAACACAAGTAGATGTTTCAATTATTACAATCAGTAAAAATTCTGCAATATAATACATAATTACTATACATTGCATTTGCAATTTACCTGGGCGATCACAACACTGCTGTAGTTCAACTATGAGTATCTCTATCTCACTTTTCAAGACCGAAATAAGACATATCATAAGTATCAAACGTTGCTTCACTTTATAAGTTTTAGTGCGCCTTTTGGAACTTATAATAGATAATCAACAAGCATTATCTTTTCTGTTTTTTTCTTTCAAGTAACACAAGTTTTATGGTGAAGTATATAAGCTTAACAAAATACAATTACTCTAACATAATGTAATAATTACTCACATTTCACACGTGTATAATATAACAAATAAATATAGCAGAGGCAACACAAATCCATAGGGCTCAAACGATCTGTTTTTAGCTTTATAGCTCATTGTTTCCTTTAATATGAGTCTTTCGGGAAACATTTCAAGAGGAGAACTTTGTATGATTAATTGATACAAATTAATACTGGACCCTGAATTCCGTCTATAAACAAATTTATAATGCCGTGGTGCTCCATCCTGTTGATGCTACAAATATTCTATCGGTATATCTCGATCTGCATCATTTGAATATAATTACCAGCGCAAGAACCAATAATTTTCCAGAAATTCCAAATATTTTTCACCAGTTAGTGTTCTCAATGTCAATGTTTTATGAAATGGCAATGACATGCCATTGTGCGGATGTGTGGGTTAAATACAAAGTACTTACTCGATTTTCTTGTTTAAAAGGTTCATCTTTCTAATTTTAAAACTTTGTCACACATATGTTTCATCGGATACACTATCCTTGATTTTAATAATAGATATAAATATACCCGTTTTTGGAGATCTAGATTGCCCAGAATTTGGATTATTAGTTTTTAAAAGTTGTTTGATCTGTATTTGATTTGTAGTTTTATTATTTGTTAAAAGGCAATAATGTTTTACTAATAATTTATTTCATTACTAATGTCTAAGATAAAAGAACGAAACGTCAAGATAAAAGTAAACAAAAGCAACAACAGTGACAACAACAAAAAAGTAATAAAAAAAATAACATCAAGAAACAATCAAAAACGTTTATTACTACTATTTAGTAGGTCCTCCTGTAGACTGAATAACATCCTCGCATCTTCTAGGCATGCTATCTATTACATAGGAAACTCGAATGAAATATTGAGGAATAGCACTGGGATTATTGTAACGTTTAGTTTTTCCAGAATTTGAGTTGACTTTAACGTATATTCCCTTTTAAGTAATCCCATAAATGTGTTATGGGATTACAATTTGGTGAAAGCACAGGCCAAAACACGTGCGCGATGAGGCCTCATATAATCGTCATCTCCGGTACTTGTAACTAAGAGAATAATAATTGGAATTAGAACTTGTTTTACTGTTTCATTAAAAAGTTCTGTCCTCATGCTGTAGTTTCACGGCTTTCACGACCGGCGCAGTTCACTTGAAAACTGTTTTCCGACTGTTCTGCCGTGGTCCAAATCATCCGACACGACTCAGTCCCAGCTAAGTCACCACTGAAGATGCCGTCAGCGAAGAACGGCGAAACGTTTGGAGCTCCTTGGACCATGCCAGAACAGCCCGGAAAACAGTTTCAAGTATTCTGCTATGTTGCTTCTGCAACGCGTTTTACCATAGTCTTTCTGTAATATTTGACCAAATATTTGACTTCTCTAAACACGTCTTCATAAGCACGACCCATCTATAAGTAAACTATTGAAGCACCAAAGAAACCATTTCGGAATCCCCGAGGAACCGACAAAGATAGATATCGAAGTCAACTCGGGAAGAACCTGGTAAAACTCGACGTACTCAATTATAGTGGCAGAATGGAGGAATATACAGACTCTAAAAACAGTCATGAGTTTGAAACATCCTGGCCGCTCGAAGCCCCTAGAGCCCCTGGGAGGTCACCAAATGGTGGTGCCGGGACTTGACGGACTTGAAACAGAGGACGAGGATATCTTTTAACAAAGCAAAACGGACAAAGCTTAAATTAGGCTGGGATCAATACATGACTCACTTGAGGGAGGAAAAAAAACTAGTCAGACAAAAATAAAGAGACGCGTGGAGAGCCTACTGTCAGGAAATTGAAGACTACTCACAGACTGTCAGGCTAGAGCTGCTCATGCAAACTCACTTCTCTGAATTTGTCACAACAGATCGAAGGGAATGGCCAAATGAAGTCGACACCTAACCAACAGATTTGGCCAAATTTATTTGGATAAATAGTAAGTGAAGACAGAAGTAAGTGGGCAATATAGTGCTTCTCCCCATTTAAATAGCTGGGAATTGAGAGCATATATGTATGGGATAGCCTGGACCTGGATGGCCTGGAT
>CAXKVY010003997.1:0-20753 GCA_964058915.1 Tetropium fuscum | reverse complement strand
CTACTACAGAAATATAAAAGACTTAGGCTTATTTCAAAAGCTGAACTTTTAACTTTTTAAGGTCAGCCGGGCTGAAGTCAGAGACTAAAGGTTTTATAGTAGCTTGCCAAGATGGTATACTGAACACCCTGGTCTACCAAAGCCGCGTGATGAGTATAGAAGTGCCTGACATTAGCTGCAGAGCATGTCGTCAGGCCCCAGAGACCATTATGCATTTGCTGTCAGCTTGTCCAGCATATGCGGTCTCTGCCTATATCCATCGACCTAACGCGGCATTGCGAGTGCTGTATTGCCACCTACGGTACTCGTACGGTATAGATCAGACACCGGTCTATGCTCCAGGGGATATTGAGTCCGTTGTGGGGAATGAGAGGTCCCGATTATACTGGAACGATTCATTCCCCACCGTCAGGCGGATACAAGCCAATAAGCCTGGCATAGTCCTCCTCAACCACCAACTCAAGACGATGTTCGTTATAGAGTTTTCGGCTCCGGCTGAAAAGAACATTGTCTTAAAAGAGGAGGAGAAACGGACAAGATATCGATATTTACTCTCCGCAGGCTGTACCCGGATTATTCTGTTAAAATAGTGATTTTTATTATTGGCTCTCTCGGAGTTATACGATAATAATAATAATAATAATGATAATATTAATATTGATTCACCAAAAAATTGTATCAAAGATGAAATATATTACATAAAATAATGGATTCTAAAAATATAAGAATCTTTTAATATATTAATTTCCATTGGCTTATAGGCTGTAAGAAAAAAACATTACCTCGTTCCAAAGGACGATGGAACCAAATCAGACCAGAAATTTAATCTAACTAAATTACATATAGATAATTAATTTATAAGGGAAGTACCGAATTACTCAAATTACGACACCTAATTAGTTCTATAGATCAGATCCAGTGGCTGTATTGACGAGACCCTGTCCGCTTGTATTAAGTTAGTCCCCTTTCAATAAAATTATTCGCGGCTAGTGGCTGGCGGGTCCATTAAGATATGCCTTTAACCCTATCGGTGCTGGCCAGTGGACCTCCAACGTAAAGGGCAGCGAAGGACAGAGTAGTCACTTGGACGCATTACTGGCATGCCCTGGTAATTGTATTTGCGGCTTTCTTTACCTGTCGCACATTGTAGCATGTGTTGTAATTACATTTAGGTGCGGCCCAGTTTTCAATTCAGGAGACTGGATAATGCCGGAAGGGGAATTTAGGTGACACCTACTAGTAGGATACGAGGGTATAAAACATTTTTTGTTTCTTTTTTTCTACGTAGTTTCCTTGTAAGTTTACACACTTCTCCCATCGAAGCTCCCATCTCTTTAACCCGTCCAAATAGTACTCGGTGTCTTTCCCTGCAAAATAATTGTTTACGAAGATGAAACCTCCTCATTTGATGAAAATCTTTATCCTCCGAGCGCAACGGTCAGCTTATGGAACGAAAAAGTCGCTTGGGGCTAGATCTGGTGAGTAAGGAGGGTGGCAGTTGGAAGCAGTTCAAACCGTAATTCGTTGTTTTCGTCATGGCAACCGCTGAGGTGTGAGACGGCGCATTGTCTTAGTGAAACAAAATCCGTGGCCGTTTTTCCCCAATTTCTAACTTCAGCTTGTCAAATAATGCTGCATAGTATGCTCCTGTAGTATTTAAAGTCCTAGTATCCTGTATTAGTACAAATATTTAATGACAGCTCGATACTCGATTTTTTCCATTTTTAGAAAATCACTCGCATCGACTCACTCAAACATGTGAAAATAAATTCCCTAGCTTTTGTTGACGAGTGCTGCTATCTTCATGTTGAGGTCAGAAACTTTGCAGACTACCCTCGTATATGTAATCACAGAAGCTACATTCAAGATAATTTCCAAAACATTTTGCTTATTTTTCTATTTTTACAAGATTTTTTAAACCAGTTGCCTTTATCCAGAATAATTTATATCTATATAGTACCTAATTATTCATAGTTGATCAATTATAATAATCCGGGAATTACAATCAATGTATATCCGAAACATCACAGTAATCATCAAGCTAAATTATATTTAAAATTAAAAAAATATTTTTCTTTGTTTGTAAGCCATCAGACGTCAATATGAGGACACAATAGCAATCGAGATTAAAAAAAATCATATTATAGATTATAGATATAGACACTAATCTAGATTATGACTGATGTGGTGTATATTCTGTCGCCTACTGTACTTCTTAACGTTTTCTTCTGTAATTTGAACACTTTAAATATCATGGGACTTGATAGAGATGAGTTGCCTCAAAATATAATAAATACCATATTTTTTTGGAAGTTTGGGTTTTTGTCTAATTCTACTGTACTATTAATGGTCTTTTAAATATTCAGATAACACTTGAAGTACCTCTATGTGTAATATTGCTGACAACTTTGATATTGTCATCAAAATCAATATTTCTCAGATTAGACCGAATATAACACCTTTTTTTGGTGTAATTACTACAGAAAATCTTAAAGATACTGCTTGTATAAGGAATGGTTTGTCTGACCTCGATAACATTAGGTTGAACACGATTGTCAAGAGTATGCGGATGATAATATCGAAGTAACATCTTTATAGCAAGATGTTACGTTCGAGATTTTAGAAAATTATTCCATCTACTAAAGGTGCAGATAAACATTACAGCACAATATTAACAAAGCAAACCTGTGCTCTTATAGAGCAAATAATCTGTAGTTACCAGGAGAGGAACCTGTCCTGTCCGGGTCACCTGCTGAAAATTTAGGGTGCACACCCCGAAATTAGCCATATATGAAATATCCATAACGCAATAGTGGGGTAGTCTTAGGTCTAGAAGGGGCAAGTTGGGGATTTGAGCAGGCGCGAGTGACAGTTCGTTGCCACCCGTTACCAGGAGAGGTTATCGCCGGCATGCTCATTGAGCCAGTCGCCACGCGTCTTAAATAATTCCCTGCGAGTCTTCATTAGAATCCAGCCTGAAAACTGATTAAAGACCGAAATTAATAGCGCAGTGAAAGTTTTGTTGAATTCATATTGCTGGGATCGATTGTTTAATTGTGTGGAAGTTCTCGATGGGTTTCGTGGAAATCGCCGAGTTTAGTGTGGTGTAAATTATTATAGCGTGAGGATTACTTCTGCTTCATTTGAGGTGAGCTTTTTTATCATTTGGACTTCGGGGACTTGACGGAATATGTATTATTTAATAGGGCCGTCTTTCAGAAGCGAATAATGGCGGGGCCTTCTTCCCTTATCCTTTGTTTTTCATAATGCTTCTGCGTTATTCTCTTAAATTTGGGTAGAGATCCCAAGAGTTGGATATTCTCTGGTGTCTTTGGTTATGATTTATGTTCTCTTATGCGAAACAACATATATCTAGGGGATATATATATATATATATATATATATATATATATATATATATATATATATATATATATATATATATATATATATATATATATATATATATATATATATATATATATATATATATATATATATATATATATATATATATATATATATATATATATATATATATATATATATATATATATATATATATATATATATATATATATATATATATATATATATATATATATATATATATATATATATATATCTATTGATGATATATTGGTATGATCAATTAAGGCTACAGAGCGGCTATGTCGTCTCGGTCGTAATTCATGATACGATATTGGGTTAAAAAATATATCCACAAGTTGGCTAAAATAATTCGATTTAAAATATTTTTGAGGGCCTAACTTCACCGCCAGTAAATCATTAATTTCTCCAAATATCTTCGGTACAATATAGGCTGGAAACACACTTTTTGGAATCTCCATTCCATCGTCTACAAATTTCATATAAACATTTTTTTTCTAATTGCCATGGCAACGGCAACAATTTAAAATATTTCAAATACTGAAACTTGACTTTGCCTTATCCGAATTTAACAAACGAAGGCTCATCATAAAGGACTATTTATCCCGATTTAATGTTTTGTAAAAAGCTTAAATTTAGTTTCTGTGCTCAAAGATAGGGGGCGCTTTTGAAAGAAATGACACTTCTTTCAAATTCCCTCTATTATTCCCTCTATTTTCTTAAAAAATTAAATGCAACCCTAAAGGTTTATTTGCTGCTTTTAATAGCCCAGTGCCTAATAGCCCAAATAAGTTATATGGTTGCATTTAATTTTTTTGAGAAAACGGGTCGAGTATGACATTGCTTTGAACAGCGCCCCCTATCTTTGGACACACAAATTAAATTGAAGTTGTGAACCGTTAAAAGTTGACAAGATTTAACATTAATGCCTTATTGTGTCTTGAAACGATCTCTTAAAACGACATTATAAATACAGGGTGATTTGATTTGATTACGGTTTAGCTTGAACATGGAAAAAATAATCTAATAACTACACTGTCTTCAACATTGTAAAAATAAATATAGAATGTGTAACTTTTAAACTAACTGTTAGGGTCTATAATTTCTGTTCATTAAAAAGGCCGTGCTTAAATCTTTTTGGTACACGCAGTATACACAAAGGTATAATAAGCATTGAATAAGTTGACACTACTTTTAAATTGTTATTATGCAGAACTTACAATTAAAGTTTTGCATTTGAATTCTTGTGATCTTTTATAACACATTATATACTCTATTATATAGCACTATAATTTGTTTTGTACAGACTTTTGCAAAAATATAGATATAAATAGATACCTACAATGTGCCATGTGCTTGGTGCCTGTGCGACATTTCACTCCAAGCAATGTCGCACAGGCGACCTGCTTACTGGTTTAAGACAGGGCACATGGTCGTAGACATGGAAAATAGAAACCTACTTTTACTCGTTTTCTCTCACTATCGTTTGGACAACTTATTCAACCAATGCTAAGAAAATCATTGTTATGTGTGGGCATTATATATAAATATAAAAATTAAATACTCCATAGTAATTGGAGAGTTCCTATAGATAAACCTGAAATTATATATGAGGCAAGAGAGGTTGTTAAATAACGCAAAAAGAACTGAGTGGTATAAAAATATTATTTTTATTAAAATCTCACTAAATCTTGAATAGTTGCCCCAACACATGATAATATAGCTCAAGGTAGAGTGTACATATGCATATTAGTAAATTTTTAAGGTATCCAAGTCCAAGCATGTCCATAAAGTTAGCAGGTCAACTTTTGCAAATCGGTCTCGCTTGGGCATAAACATTTGCCGTTTTTTAGCCGTTAATTAATCGTGTAAAAAAATTTGCCGCTCTTTAATTATTTTTATGTCGGGTGCCCCGCTTACTTTATATAAAGTTGGCAGGTCACATATATAAAAAATTAATTTAAAAAAATTGAAGTTAGCTAAAAATTTGGCGCTAGCCGCGTTAAGTATAGGTAAATAAATGTGAAGCAAATAAAAACTAAGAGCTGGAAATAAACAACCACTTGCAGAATATTCTATCGCAACTGTATTGTGGTTGTATGGGTATACATGATACCTTATTATAGAAAATGATGTCAAATTCGATCTAGATCAAAAACGCCTAGTACAGTAAACTCTCATGATTCATGATTCCTAACATGACGCACAGTTAAAACTATTAGATGGCTGTATGTTTGTTTACTATTGGGTACAACATGTTTATAGATATTACTTTAAGGTAATTATATTTTTTCTTGAAAGTGACATTTTGTAAGTAGAGTTATAGAGTGACACATTTATTTTCAGTATGTTTCCACATTATTTTATGTCCGAAAAAATAATTAAATTTAATATAAATAATTAATATATATATATATATATATATATATATATATATATATATATATATATATATATATATATATATATATATATATATATATATATATATATATATATATATATATATATATATATATATATATATATATATATATATATATATATATATATATATATATATATATATATATATATATATATATATATATATATATATATATATATATATATATATATATATATATATATATATATATATATATATATATATATATATATATATATATATATATATATATATATATATATATATATATATATATATGTATATATATAGGGTGAGTCAGTTTTTTGTAGACAAACTTTAACAGGGGATAGAACGCACGTTTTTAAAAAGAAAAGTGCCTATAAATATATGGCCGATCTAGCTTCCTAAGGAAGATACAAGTTGTTAAAGTTTCATTTTTTTTTACATTAATGTGTAATATTTTCTGAACGGAATGATATATTCACTAAATATTTTACACATATCTTAACCTGCATAGGATCAACATGTTGTATTGTTCCTGTCGAAAATACTATAGTGGATGTTACTTTTTTCGGGTACTTCGGATATTCTGCATAATGGAACTTTTTTTTCGTACGCCACTGACATTATCTGATACATATTTCTAAAATAACGGCCCCTTAGTAACAATTTTGATCTCTTGTAATTTTGCTCTAACTACGACAGTTTTAGAGATGTTGGCCGTTGTTTCTCTGACAGTGTAATGTCGTTATTATATTTTTTTTCTCGAATTTTCTTTATGATTTATAAACGAACGCTTAGATTTTTTCATGTTTGGGGGATAATTCCTATGAATTAAGGCGCATAAAACAAGCGGTAAGAATGTTCAAAAACTTGCACAGTGGCGGGGTGGAAGGGGTGCTCCACCCCTTTCGTAAACAGAACATCTACGCCAAAGACTATTTAAAAAAAAACTGTTATTTTCATTATCTACATACAGTTTAACAGTTTTTATATATATATATATTTATGATATATATATACATATATATATATATATATATATATATATATATATATATATATATATATATATATATATATATATATATATATATATATATATATATATATATATATATATATATATATATATATATATATATATATATATATATATATATATATATATATATATATATATATATATATATATATATATATATATATATATATATATATATATATATATATATATATATATATATATATATTTCTTTACCGAATATCCTTTTAGCTGCATTCTGACCATGGACGAGAATTTGTGTTATCTAGTGTAGCAACCATCATGATCAACCTAATGTTCCTTACGGCATACCCATTTGGCTGCATTCTGATCATGAATGAGAATTTGAGTTGGTGCCAACGAATCTGGTTGTTCTTCAGACCATTCTAACTGAATTAAACCGCAACACATCTGGATTATTCCCAGTGGGATATTACGAATTTGTTTGATGAAAATTTAACTTTATGATCTCTTCAGTTATGGTCTCGTCTCTATGGCTTCAGTTGAAAATGGTATCTTGACCAAGATTTCCCTCTACCCTGCACCTATCAAGCTGTACCGAAAAAAATGGATAGTTGGTAAAACTCTCGAGCAGCCGTTGACAGTAACCTGCTCTTATTCGATGAGTGCCGATATAAATAGTATATTATACACCGAGGTGGGAAGTACACCGTCACAGTCGAAAACTAAATATGTACATGAACACTATAGACTTTCCAACCAGTTATGGGCATATACTATTTTTAAGCTACAATTAACATAATATTATATAGTCGGGGCATTTTAGCAAAAAAGTTCTAAATCAAAATGGAATCAACCAATCGACATATTTTTTTTGCAAATCGTTCCTGATCATAAATAGAACAAATGTGAGCAGTAACATATGACGGCCTGGGCATTTTACTATAGGCAACCTAGAAACTAGCCAATTTTGATGGCATGATTATTGAAAAATTGGAACTCCACTCGGGGGTTTTCGAGCTGGTTTCCAAATTCCAAAACTAGCTATTAATTCCAGTTTTTGGGCATATACTTGGCCAACTGACAGCCAGTAACTGTAGAAATGAAAATTCTGACTTCAGGATCGTGGTCAGCGACCTCAAAACCCCCCCCGAGTTTTATAGCCATTTTTCCCAAAAATTTACTTCAGAATTCGTAATCAGCGACCTAGAAAACTCCATAGTGGAGTTTTACTAGCCATTTGTAGCAATACTAAACAAAATTTCAATTTTTTCAATAATCAGGCATTCAACGTTTGCTAGTTTCTGGGTTACTTATGGTAAAATGGCCAAGCCTTCAGATGTTACTTCTCACCTTTGTTTTATTTATGTTCAGGAACGATTTGCAAAAGAAAATGATTCCATTTTGATATAGATCTTTCACACTTTTCACGCTTAATTTGACCCGACTTATATATAATTTTTGTTGTTTTATTTTGAATTATTTGAATCATGTTTGGTGTATGTATTTAATAAGAATTACTGTATTATGTAGAAATGATTATAATACAATTATAATTATAATTAATCACTATGGTATTTCATTTTATTCCATACAACTAAACTGTCATTAATTTAACTTTAAAAGCAACACTAGTGTAAGTAGGTATGCGTATTGATTTAGCTTGTGAGCTACTAGTATCTATTTGAATGAACAAACACTGCATTCACTATAATAATGAAAGTATTAACAACAAACACGTCAATTAGAGTAAGTACTACTATTATTGCAAATAGAGCATTGTCTGCTGCTCATATCCATTATCTTTAAAACCATGGTTAAAATGAGAGACAAAAGATTTGTTGTAGCAGATACCCTTCTTTTATGACAGACAGATAGGAAGATGTGTACATTTCTCGTTGTCGATAATGGCTCAAACGAGAATATAAGTGACTAAATTGCTCTTTTAATTTAAGGTAGAATATTTTCAGTGTTTTTTAATATAACGTAAAAAAGAATCTTTCGAGATCTCCATTAGTAATTGAATTTTTTTTCTATATCTAAGTAATTAAAAGTAGATTTAATACTATACGCTTATGACATATCTACAAATTTATTTTACTAACTCTAATAGTAGGGCCATTTCCTATTAGATGATTATTTCTTATTAGATGATTACCAAAATTTAAAATATTGAGGATTCTACAAAGATGGTAGTAGGTATATTTTACACACCATAATAGTACTTCACAGGAGTTTCAATAAGAATTATGGGCCTCTGACTGAACTTGTTAATTATTATTGAATTCTGATAACAATTTTTATTTGCAGCGCGTTTCTTTACAAAGTTGCTAATGTCAAAGAAGTGATAAATTACTTAAACTGATAGTTGGAAGTTATATGTATGGTTGATAAAAAGATTTCCATACAGATGCAATACTGTTTATTAATGAAGGCACAATTTGTGATTAACTTATTTACTTTATTGATTAACTTATTATTATTGATATTAAATTAACCTTGCAACTGATCTGTTTTTATATGTTAGGTTATTTATAAACATTCTCAAATTAGTCATGTCTATTTATATTAAGCGAAAATCAGTGATTAAATATTTGCATGTATTTCGATCTCAAATTTACATTGTAAAAATACATCGTTGTTTTTCTGTATTTATGTGTCTTGTTATATGCATTCAAATATGTTTAGTGAGGTTAGCTTGAGATGCGTGTCCTGCAGTGGCTCTATTTGCAGGAAATACAATTCTTCATACGCTAAACCACGTACGTAGCATTTCCTGTCATTGTCGTAGGATAATTGTCACAAATGTTATTGAAGTTGTCTAGTCGCATCTAAAGAAATCGATGACCTCTGATTGATGATGATTTGCTATAGAACTAAGATATCTTCGTTATCCAGGTATGAAGACTAAAAATATGTAGAAATTCATAGCTAGCATATTCAGCGCATTTGCTAGCATATCTAGCGACGTGGTGCGAAGCTCTAGCTCCACGTCGTCCAATTTTTCATTTTGAATTAATCATCATTTATTTGCCGCGTTTTCTGCGATAGGTAGGTTTTTTGTTGCACATACTTTTTTGTTCCTTCATTTTTGCCCAGAAAATATCTGATAATTATATGAATGTATTTAAAAAATCTAAAAAGCTTATCAAATGCCAAATTACAAATAATACACGAATGCATGTTGCATGTTGTCCTGGTAAGAAACGGCGGCGAAAAACTTTTTTCTAAAATCGTAATCATTCCTGAAGTTAAAGTATTCCTCACTTTCATGCACTCTACAAGTCATTTTCGGTCAGTCATTGACAAGGCGATATATGCGAATTTCATTGATACTTCTTCGGATCAATGAAGAATAAAGATAAAGAGACAATAACTTCAAATATATAAATGCTACATCCTTCAATAACTCAAATAACTCCAACAAGAGTAAGAGTAAATGAAATTTTACAAATTCTATAAAATTTCGATTCAGTGTGTGTGCTAGCGCAATTTGGGCTAAAACACTTATCTCAAAAAGCAGTATTTAAAAAATCTACATCACAAATAACTACCCTGTACCACCCTTAATGTTCCCCTTTGGTATAACTGTTTAATCTACTTCCTAATGACTCATTTCACACACTATTTTTTCCTGACGCCTCACAATTTAAGGTGTTTCATTTATTATAATTATTGCTTATTTAAACAGATAATTCACATCCAAGAAATGTTTGTATTTCGTACCTATATGTACGTAATTAATGGCATCCCATAAAACACCAGCTATGAAAAGAAATACCATCTTCTGTCTCCATCAAACAAACAAGTACATCAGCAAATATTTTGAAATTGCTGCCATAAATCCATAGCTTTTAACGTTTTACTCGTTACTGTTTATCTAAATAGGAATATAACATGCAAATATTTATCCCTCATAAAAGAGCAATATTTACTTTTATAATAATTTCGAATGGCTGCGCGAAGTCTTGGTGTTTGAAAGGTAACGTAGAAGGTACGGTGAAGAACGTACATACTGGTAGTGGTGAAAGCGAAAGATTTCGAAATAGAGCTTGAAGTATTTCAGTACCTAAAACCTTTACTGTTTATATATGATGGTTTTTCGTAAATGAGGAAAATGCGAGGTATTATTTTTGTGCGAAATCCAATAAATAAATATTCCCACCAATATATATATATATATATATATATATATATATATATATATATATATATATATATATATATATATATATATATATATATATATATATATACATATATATTTATATATATATATATATATATATATATATATATATATATATATATATATATATATATATATATATATACATATATATTTATATATATATATATATATATATATATATATATATATATATATATATATATATATATATATATATATATATATATATATATATATATATATATATATACTGCTGGCCAATAGGTTGGAATAATTCAAATTTTTAGGGTAAGTTTCGATACATATATCTTCTGAACGATATGGAATATCAAAATACGGATTTCAGGACGTTTTTGGAAATTTCATCGACAAAAACTGGTCTGAATATCAATTTTCCATTATGCTCAAAAAAGGAATATACGGGGGTGTAAACTAAACCCCTAAAAAAATCAAAATTTCATTCTTACTGAGAATTTAGGAAAACCAAAATCGAGTTAAATTTTTTATACCGGGGTAATCTATGGACCAATTCGAAAAAACAAATTTGGCCGATTTTTGATATCTCGCTTATTTTTGAATATACGGCGTTTTTATTGAAATTAGGACAATTTTTTGGAAATGTATCTCTTACTTTTTAAAAACAAAGTAAGTAATGGATTTTTTTCTTATTTTCAAGTAAGCTTACATGCCTCTAGCTGCCTCAGTAGCTAGAATTGACATTTCTTATACAGGGTGCCTGCGAAAACATTTAATAAGCATGTGTCACGAAAAATCTGTATATTTAAATAAACTGTGTGCAGAACCCTGTATGATTAAAATGAACGATAATTTTAAAATTTTAAAACTGTGAAGGGAAACCTTAGAAAAATATCTCGAAACGGTTTTTTATTTTTCTTGATCGGATGAGTATTATCATAATCACCAGCTAATCGTTACTACCGCAAGTTTTTTAAATGTTTTATATAGGGATTTACCGTGTAATTACAACGAAACTGTAAATTATGATAATACTCATCCGATCAAGAAAAATAAAAAACCGTTTCGAGATATTTTTCTAAGGTTTCCCTTCACAGTTTTAAAATTTTAAAATTATCGTTCATTTTAATCATACAGGGTTCTGCACACAGTTTATTTAAATATACAGATTTTTCGTGACACATGCTTATTAAATGTTTTCGCAGGCACCCTGTATAAGAAATGTCAATTCTAGCTACTGAGGCAGCTAGAGGCATGTAAGCTTACTTGAAAATAAGAAAAAAATCCATTACTTACTTTGTTTTTAAAAAGTAAGAGATACATTTCCAAAAAATTGTCCTAATTTCAATAAAAAGCCGTATATTCAAAAATAAGCGAGATATCAAAAATCTGCCAAATTTGTTTTTTCGAATTGGTCCATAGATTACCCCGGTATAAAAAATTTAACTCGATTTTGGTTTTCCTAAATTCTCGGTAAGAATGAAATTTTGATTTTTTTAGGGGTTTAGTTTACACCCCCGTATATTCCTTTTTTGAGCATAATGGAAAATTGATATTCAGACCAGTTTTTGTCGATGAAATTTCCAAAAACGTCCTGAAATCCGTATTTTGATATTCCATATCGTTCAGAAGATATATGTATCGAAACTTACCCTAAAAATTTGAATTATTCCAACCTATTGGCCAGCAGTGTATATATATACATATATATATATATATATATATATATATATATATATATATATATATATATATACACTAAGGGGCAAAAAAACGCAATAAGTTAATATTTGGTAAAATTAAAGGTCTCAAAATTAAAGGGTTATTTAAAATGTTGTAGAACCCTTGAGAAAATTTTAAAACACTCTGTGGAATAATTTCATTACCAATTTCTTGCAAAATACCAATTTGTTTTTTAAATACCGAGTTTTTTACCAATAACCATACTTTCCTTACATTTTGTTTTTTAGTTGTACTAAAAAATGTCAGTTTCACAGCGATTTTTTTGCGCAAGATCTGTTGTATTCCTACCATGGTTTTAAGTGCGGAAAATTGCGCAAAAGCTATTGCTCTTGTTGAATATGTTGCAAGAATCAGAAGACCAATGTTTTTTTTTGGACAGATGGACGGAATAGAGTATGGAGAAGGAACGGAGAAAAATTTGCAGTGTACGTTCAGTCCCCGTTTGAGCTATGGAGGAGGTTTAGTAATGGTGTGCGCATGAATAACCCGAGAAGCCTGCATTGAGTGTTCATCGATGGATACTTGACAGCGCACCGATATATTGAGGAGATATTAACCAATTTGTGCCTTTTAGTGGAATTATCGGCCATCGCTTTATCCTAATGCAGGATAGTACGCCGCGGCATACAGCATGTTCGCCTGATCTCAACCCCATAGAGCATGTGTAGAACATGCTTCGTAGCCGAATCAGACAACGTGAAGTAGCTCCGGCTACGGTAAATAAGCTTCGTTTAGCCCTTCAGGAGGAATGGCAAAATATCCCTCAAGGTAATATTCGTAACCTTATTGACAGTATGAGCCGACCTATTTATAAGAGCTAGAGGTGTCACTACAAAATTACTTACAATACACTTTTTACAATAACCTAAATTTCTTGTAAAAAGTACGCTTCTTCAAGTTAGTTAGTTAAGTCCAGTTCAACTGGTTAGTTACAGTTAGTTAACAGTTAGTTAAGTTGAACTGGATTGTTTTAAAGTTTGATTTTGAAATTTGAATTTTTATGTTGCATTAATTGCTTATTGAAACCAAACAATATATTGTTGTATTTTTATTTCATTTTCATGAAGGAAAGGCATGGTTCCCCACATAAATGTATTTGTGTGGTATTTTGCAAGAATTTGGTTATGAAATTATTAGGTATATGAAATTATTTACTTAAAAACTGTTAGTGACAAATTGATTTTGCACTAAAAAATTTATTAATACACATAAAGACATTAACTAAAAAATAATATGTATAAATGGCATGGTTCTTCACAAAAAATGGTATTTTGCAAGAAATTAGTTATGAAATGATTCCACAGGGTGTTTTAAAATTAAGGTTCTGCAACAACATTTTAATTAACCCTGTATATTAACTAAAACACAAGCATATAACAAAATACTGGATGTGCATGTTGAGAATGATCATTTTATCTAAAGTTTGCTAAAAAAATTATGAAAATTGAACTTAAAATAAAAAAGTTATGAGACCTTAAATTTTACCAAATATTGACTTGCGTTTCTTTTTACCCTGAGTGTATTGCACATTTATATTCACTTTATATGTGTTATTCACCCTTAGTTCCATTTTGAACTAGGTCGGTGATGATATGATAAGTGACTGTGCAGACGCTACAAGAGCAGTTTAATCTCATATCTCAGTTTTATATATGTTTTCTTTATAATATTTATAAATTAGACATAGTTTAATACGCTTCTATGTTCTATACATCTAAATTTCCAATTTGCTGAAAAGCGTACAGGTCCGCATAAAAATCAACGTTAATATATACGAGGTACATAACCGGATAGATCCAAATGAGTGTTACTATCAAAACTGGATATACCCTGAATTTATTCGCCATTGAACACAGCCATTAAACATAAATAACATTGGACAATAAAAATAAACAGTTTAAGTTTATGTGATGTTATTATTTTAAATGATCAAGAAAAAGACAAAAATGTTAAAATTAAAAAAAAATTAAAATGATTTAAAAAAATATGTTTATTTCTTTTACGATATAACATTCATTCAAATACGGATAAATAATCTCTCTTCAATTTTATCATTAATTAGTAACATTAGTAAATTTTGCAAAAATTTACCTAGATATTAACCAAAATCATAAAAAAAGTTTGGGTTAATACATCTTTTCTTCTGGAAATGAGTTTTTACAGTTTTCTCATTTTCTTAGTATATGGATTTATCCGGTTTTCAATCCAGATGTCTTCAGATATTGTATTGCTTAAACAAAAGCTTGCGATTTGCTTTTTTCTACCAAAGAAATATATTAACTCAGTTATTTCCAAGGTACCTACCTATTAATTTGTCGATGTTACACCAATTTGTAAATTGCTCACAGAGCTTACCCTGAAGTTCAATAGTAGTGTCTGCTTCTTCCGCTATGGAAACATCATCTGCGAACAGCACAACGCATTCTGCACTAATATGAACTGGTAAATCACTTATGAACAAAAGAAAAAAAGTGGGCTCATTACAGAACCTTGAGGAACTCCAAGATTAACATCATACGTCTCTGAGCTAATTTTATTTAAACGCATTTCGTACAAACCGTCAATAGTTATTTTGCGTTTATAAAAAACAATCTAATTACTTTATTAGCCTGTCATTTCCATCGTAATTTTTATCGCATCGTAAATTTATAACCTAGTTGAGTTACAAGTTCTGGCTATATACTTGTTACATTAAATACACGAATCTGTTTTTTTATTATTCATGTTATGTTATTCATGTTAAGGATATATTATATTTTTGTGTGCCCTTTGACTTTGTACTGGAGCCCGTCTTATCCCTGATTTGATTTAATGCAGTTCGTGTCACAAAAGTGAATTTAAGAAATATTAGCTGAACATATTATTTACTTTAATAGAGTTTTACCTTACAAAAATGTTGACAGCTGTGGACTGCAACTTGCGTTCTCAGTTATACTAAAGCATGAATGTGTGGTATTTGTATGGAGATTTCGGTTATACTTCTTAATTCTTTTTAAATATCGTTTTATTTAAATGCAGCCATACGCTTTGCCATGTAAAAGCTCCAGCAAGAGTCGTAGCTTGTATTACTTTTCTGAAATATCTTAGTTATAATTTTAATAGTCCATTAACCCTAAGTAGCGTATTCCCATAAAATAAAAAATCCTGTTATTATTCATTCACACTATAAGTAATGGTTCACTGCTTCTACCATGAGACCTTTCTTCGAGCAAACAAGGGGATTCATTGTCATAAATATATCAACGGACCCTGTAAAAATAAACAACTAATTGATTCACTGCAATATTAAACCTGAAAGTACATTTAATATCGCGGCTGGTAATTATGGTATTATAAATATCCTGATTTTTATGTGCCACTGGTCAGAGAATACGGAGGTCTTATATATTCCTCAAATATTTATAAATAGTGATGTAAAAATAGGTATTTAAAAAAAATTGTTAAAAACCGATGCCATATTATGCCAGAAAAGATACATAAAATGCCATATTATAGGCATTTTATGGTATTACACGATTTTTTTACTCTTCCATTTTAGAAAACAAAAAAAAGAAAATTTTATTTAAACCCAAAATATTTAATATATTACTTATTGTTAAGTAATACGTATTAAGTAAATAAATATAAGTAAAACTAAATATGTATTCGAAACAGTAAACATATATTTTTTTAAATACGGGAATCTTAAGAACCAACCACTTTCAGTTTCTTTTTCTTCTTCATCATTATTCATTTCGACCATTTCTCTGTCTGTTGCCTTCCTCCTCCTATTATCATTCCGGCACTTCTGCCTCATCTTTACTTTCTTCAGTTTCTGTATCATCATATTGTATATCTATCTCTCTGACTAGTCTTAGTATCGGTCATTTCTTCGTTATCTTCAATATATGCTGCTTCTGTATCTTTAGTAGAGATGCAATGACTTATATTGCCCTTAGCGGCCTTAACCTTGTGATTGTCCTTATTATTTTCCTCTTCATTATCATTTACATTCCTCATATATGTTTCTATTTGAAGTTTTAAATTATGTTTAATGAAAACGAGTTTTCATTCACGATGCTGTCTTATTTGTCAGTCTATTTCTCTTAGCGGTATGGATTAGTCCATATCCGTATGTAGAAAAAGATCTTTCAGTAGGAACTAGGAACAGAATAAGTAGGAAGACTCTGAAATATTTTAAGTGCAACTTTCCCTAGCCCACTAGAACCATAAATACCTTTCCACTAAGTTATTTGATTTATTTTAGTTCCATCAGTTTGCGGTTTTAGACTATCCTGTCAAATGGTCAAAACATTTTGCATGTTTTGACCATAAACCTTCGTTGCTTCTATAAAGACCTAAATCGGAAATAACATCACAATAATTTTACAACCATTTTAGAGGTAGCTACTTCTTGCCAACTGCATAAGTAAACCTTCTGAAGTTGATATAATGCCGAAACAACCATATAAATCATTTTGTACTTACCGTATGAAACTGTGAAATACGTGATATAATACCCAGTATAAAACTAAGGTATGTTTTATACATACTGATTAATACCGTTTTATACGGCCATATTAAACCATGATTTTATAGAGATTTATATCACATAATATAACACTGTAAAACAGTCAAACAGGGTCAAATTTTATAAAATTCTAAAATACAGTGCGTTGGGTTAATGCTATGCACAATATCAAATTTGACTAATAAACAGGAATTTGTTTAACACCCTGTATAAGCATAATTTTCTGACTTTATCTTAAAGTGAAATAGGTGATACGAGAGCTAACTAATTCTATCCAAAATCCATATTTCTTTGGCTTTTTTACAGCTAACAATTTTCCAAGACTTATAAAGTCTTATACTATAAAGACTTTCCAAGTCTTGGAAAATTGTTAGGTGTCCCGAGGTAAACGAATATTTGTCGAATATAAACTGTTAGTCAAAATTACTAATACAAAATTATTCTCCATTTTATTACTATTGAGCTTTAAAAATTCCAAGGGAAATTGAGGAATGCCGTTTTCACACGAAAATTTTCTCATTTTTTTCATAACGAGTTTTAAATACCCCATAAAATTGTAGCCTAGGGGTGTATCGGCGATTTTCAATTTTTTGATTCTTATGGTGTTAAAGAACGATTTATAGAAATTGGCACTTTTCCGAATTTTTTAAAATTTTCTTTTTTGGAAAAAGGTGGTGTTGATATGATTTATATCTACAATTATCTAATTTTTCCATTACCGCCTTGTAAAACACTGAAAGTACGTCATCGTAAAATCATGACAAATTAAATATTTAAGTAGGTATGGATTTTTCTCGGATTTTTTCATTTATGTAAAAAAATAACGCTAGGGTAATACTTGCGCGAACAATTGGGGGCCTAAGAATTCCATTAAACAATCTCGTGAACAAATTAAATCAAATTTTGGGGAATCCAGGCGTAAAACCGGAAGCAAATCTCCAATAAATTCCAGGATAACCAGGTATTGGCTCTCCCATTTAGAAGAAGTTAAATAAGGAACATTCGTTAATTAGAGACATTTCGCGTTTAATTATAAACAAACAGCAGAAGCCTTAAATCGTATCACGGAACGGTAACGGATTAAAACCGTTTGGGAAATAAACGACCTGACACGACCGAGATAAACCTGCCGCGAAAGGAAAATCTAGTGGCATTGATTTACTCCCATTATTACAAAACATTCAGAAAATGCGGCGCGTTTATAGAATTTTTTTTAGTAAGATAATACAGAAGATTGAATTTTTTTGTACCAACTTACCTAGTTCCTTAATATCGATTAGATTGTTCTAGCAGCGATATCATTTAACTAATTTTGAGTCCGGCAAAGATTTTCCGGCGGGTTGCAAAGATGAAAGCATCAAATAGTGGACTTATATTTCCCGTTATAAATCTTATTATATTCTTAGAATTATATTATATTAATCTTAGATTTACTATAGCAGATCATAAAACTTACGACAAAAGCTATTTTGCTTATCTAAAGCTGATAATCCGGGAGGTAGTATCACTTTTTGACAAGTCATTTCGTCCACGATAGAATGTAGTTCTTATGATATATTGTTTATAAAATATTATATTCCTGAATTAAAAAAAAATAGTGATAAACAATTATTTTACTTATTAAACTGTTAGTATGAGTATGAAGCTTCGTTTTGCTATTTATGTTATGGGAACTTCGTCAGTTGGACCGAAAAGGGCCCTCAAGGCTTTTTGAGCGCTGCGCTACACTCCATAGGCCCGCCTGACGGACTTGCCACCACTTTCATGCCATCTGACGATTATTTTCATATTATATGAGTCACAAATCATCACCTCAATCAGTTTCAGACGGGATACTATGACTTTATTTTCGGAATTTTATGACAACTACCTGTGCATAGCTGACGATAATTCCACCCGCATACCGGCGTCTGACGATTATTTTTTATAAAATATATTTATATACCTGGTAAATATGCAAAATGAACAATTTTCAGCATAGATCAAATGATTTTGTAGATTTTTTTTTCAACAAATTTCTCAGCCTACTTGATGGTCTGACGGTCAGTTACCCTATTAACAATATATGAACTACCAATGGTAAAAAAATCAGACTGGATCAAATGGCTTGTTCAAAAGTGACACTATCTCCCGCAGTATGAGGAAAGTAAGTCTGGTTGGAGCGAAAAAACAGATGG
Organism: Tetropium fuscum; assembly: GCA_964058915.1. Lineage (NCBI taxonomy): Eukaryota > Metazoa > Arthropoda > Insecta > Coleoptera > Cerambycidae > Tetropium > Tetropium fuscum. Next base: position 1,349 of record CAXKVY010003997.1, on the reverse strand, counting down.
GATTTTTCTCACTCTTATTTTTACATTTTTTAAACTTAATATACAAACTAAAATTAAGCAAGCATACAATGCGCTTTATGCACACGCGGGCAGAATGTGCACTATTATGTAGTTGGTAACTAAGCAATACAAACTATCTATTGGTAACTAAACAATAACTAACTAGTGTAACAAAATATAAAACATCCCCTTATGTTGCAAGAGAACAGGTTTCTAGGTAAGCGTAAACTGCAAAAAAGTTATTTTACTGACATTGACCCGCACGTCACTCATATGTTTTCTTGAATGTATAAAAAATCCTATTTATGGTGATTCAGCATCCAGTCCGATACAGTTCGCCAACGCGCCGACATCTAACATATACTTGTGGCATCCGGCATATTTGCGTTTTCTCATAAAATAAGTATAAACTAATAAATAACAAATAACCGTGATACAGGACAGGATCCATTATGCCGACGTGCATTGCGCTTTGCGAATATCTCATATGTAATTAGAACTAATGTATAAACAATTTTTCTTCAGTTCTTGGTCCGCATATTTTCTCTCTGCAGCTTTAGGAGAATATGGGGACCCCTGTGGGACTTGGACCTCCGCCGCATATGACTTTTGTGAAGCGCTTATCCCCGCTGGTAGGAGAAATGGTAATAGAAGCGTATCGTAAATATATTTAATTTCATGTAAATTATAAATATTTTTATTATCTTTCATTTTTTTACATTTATGAAAAACAGAGCATATAGATGTAACTATACATATCTACATAATTATATTGCAATTCGACTAAAATTGTGCCTCTAAGAAAGCAAAAATTTTTGTAAAAATAACGATTACCTACTGTTTATTATGCCTTATTGTGTTCAAGAGTATATTTCAGTTTCCGGCTGGATCTCATTATGTCTCTAAATTTTGCCTAGCCGTAGTTTTTGCTTTTTCCCGTGTACTTTTTCACGTGCCATAACCCACTTACTCGCCCACGCTACGAGATAATATGAAGATACCAGGGGCAATATATAAATCAAGCATAAAATATCACGTTTTTGCCGGAAACCCTGCAGCTCTCCTAAATTGAATTCATCCTCGTTAATTTTCGTTAGAAATCTTTGTTTTTATGATGAGGGAACGGTGCTTGGCAACAGGCTTTAGAAGTGCCTGTCAGGCCAGGTGAAGCACAACTCCAATAATGCAATTCGTAATGTTCCTGGGAATAACAGTGCTTATTATATGGAGATCGGTTGAATGAAATTGTCAATTCCATTATGTTGCAGCCATTGAAATGCAAAGCATCACCGGCGCTCCGGCTGTAGCGAGTGCAGGAAAGTTTTGGGTTTTATAAACTCGGAAATAAC